>JBBBDQ010000782.1:1325000-1362500 GCA_037127315.1 Ascarosepion bandense | reverse complement strand
AAAGGAAAATATGGCGGCTTTTGTTGCTACAAATGAAGAATTTACATTGTAGACCGTCTTCTAGTTCAGGACTTGTCATCGGATCGGAAACCACACACACACACACACACACACACACACACACACACACACACACACACATATATATATGTATATAGTCTCAGAAATAAAGTTAACATATAAAATAACCCAATAAATGTACCTTTTTAAATGATGATCAAATACATATAAATACATACATTCATTTTAATAGTTCCACCCTAAGCAAGGCAAGAAAGCTACTGTCTTTAACGACAGATAAAATATGTTGTTGGTCATTTTGCTATAAACTGTATTGTTTGTAACTTTTAAATAAAAAATCTGGTGCATGTGGTTGTGTGTGAGAAAGGATGGTTTGTATTTTTGGTTTAACGATATATCAACTCCATCTGGGTCATTTAATTCTAAATTTTAAATGTCTTGTGAATTTTAAAGTACTAAAAATATTATATATGTTATTATGCTTTCGCAATTGAATACATGGTAGACGATACACAGCTTTGGTGCACATAGATGTTTGTGCGGACATTACTAGAGGCGGTGATAGTTGTGTCTTATGTTGAATACAGATTGATTTGTATGATTTTATATGGACTGATGTCATGAAATATTTCTTTATTGTCAGTATTTTTGTTTTGTTTGATAGCATATCGACCTCTGCGGTTTATTTACTGTCGGAATCTAATTTTTTAATAACACATTATTATGTCTTCAACTAAATATATATTTCAAAAGTAAGTGCATATCTTTGACTACGGATAAAATATATTCTTGTCCATTTGGCCATAAAATGTATTGTTGGTTATTTCACTAGAAATATATATTTTGTTATTCATTTTTTAATTTAATATGTATTTCGGAATTTTTACTATAAAATGAAATTTTTATACTTTCATACCGATTTATTTTTTGTTTGATGGTTCACTATTTAACCATAGTTTTTTTTTAATCATTTCACCCCGAGCAAGGCGGAAACGCCACTGATGTGCAGGGGGCTACATAAATGTAAAAAGATTAATTAGAAAAGAGTGAGGAGTACAAACTAGTTAGAAAGGAACAATAGAAAGCTGAGAAAGCAGGTGCGATGACAGATACATAGGTGGAGAGAAAGGGAAGGTTATACAGGGGAGGGGAGAGAGCTAGAGTCCAGTGGTTAGTAGATGAGTATTGACTTTGCATTTAAATTTCTGGAGGTTGTAGCCCTCAGGAAAGCAAGAATACGGGAGCGAGTTCCACAGGCGGGAAGTGCGAGAGAAGAAGCTGCAGGAGTAGAATTGTCGTCTGCATTTGGCTAACCTGACTGTGAATGGGTGGGACCAGTCTGGTTGCACGAGTAAACACCTGTTGAGGAGGCATCAGTGACTTAAATTCGTCTGAGCAGAATCCATGAAAGTATTTATAGAACAAACAAAGGGAGGCCACATTTCGACGATGGGAAAGTGGTTGCAGTCGAGCCGCCAGATCAGTACCTATCACATTACAGACTCTCCTTTGGAGCCTGTCAAGAACACTGAGGAGAACGGCAGGGACACCTGACCATAAATGGCAGCAGTACTCCATGCACGGACGGATGGTTGACTTGTATATATGCAGGATGAATTCAGGTGGAAAAAACATCCTGGATCGACATAGTGACCCAACCTTCTTAGCAGTAGATTTTGCTATGGATTCAATATAGTGGTTCCATTTGAGGTCTGAGGACAGGGTAAGTCCAAGGAGGCGTAGTGTATTACTCTCCGGAAGAATCGCTTGGTCCATGCTTATGGGAGGCAGGAGAGGTTGCCGTAATGGTTGACAGACAACAGCTTGGTCTTAGATGAATTGAAGTTGACAAGCCACTTCTTGCCCCAGTTCACTACAGAGTGTAGATCCCGCTCAAGGTCAGTAGCGAGATTATGTCTGTCCGCCACGACAGGTTTCTTACTGGTGCGGGGGTATATTGTAGAGTCATCTGCGTAGATGCCTACTTGGGACTTGATCTCATCTGGGAGGTCAGTTAGGACCCTAACCATCACTAGTCAAGTTGAACCTGGGAACAAAAGAAATTAAAAGGTGTTTCCATCCTTCCCAAAACTCCCAGTAGCCCTATCAAAAGGCTAGCTGCCAGATGCTGTTTATCGTCATACCAAAGCCTGGAGAGAAGACAAATTCTATGACTGTAAATGCGCGTTATAGAATTCGCGTAGTCGGATAGTGAGGGAAATATTTTAGAGGATGGAAAAGGTGACACCGAAATCCAAAGAAACATTGGAATAAGAAAAATGCATCTCAGAAGCGAAGCAAAGAAAGGGAAATTTCGATAGACACGTTGAAAAGACATCGAAACTGCTATGTTATATTAATCATCCTACATAGCAGAAACAGACGAAACTTAATTTTGACGGTGTATCAACTGCAGCTCGGTTGCTTAAAAACCGAAACCTATTGACGATTCTAAGAATAATTCCTTTTTTTCGGAATGGATATCGTTTTTCTATTACGACATTACAAAAACGATATTGCTTTATTTTCCTTTGTTTGTCCTTTTAGTAGTTTAGGTATCTTTTAGATTAATCACCATTTTGTAGCCCTTAGTTGTCACTGGAACCCCTCACAATAAAGGCTTGATACCAAGTACGTGGTCGGTCGTTTTATTAACACCCTAATCCCAGCGTTAATGTTAAACATCACCGGTTTGTAACTTTTGAAAAAAAAATTCTCTCGAAATTGTTCTCTTTTATTTTATTCTATTTTTTAAAATCATATCACTTCTAGCAAAACAGAAATGACACTATAAAGAGTAAAACATTGGATACAGTGAGTATTGACGAAAGGACACAGTGTGAAAAAAGACTGGATACAGTGGGTATTGAAATAAGGAAACTGTGTGAAAAAAGACTGGATACAGTGGGTATTGAGATAAGGACACTGTGTGAAAAAAGACTGGATACAGTGGGTATTGAGATAAGGACACTGTGTGAAAAAAGACTGGATACAGCGGGTATTGAGATAAGGACACTGTGTGAAAAAAGACTGGATACAGCGGGTATTGAGATAAGGACACTGTGTGAAAAAAGACTGGATACAGCGGGTATTGAGATAAGGACACTGTGTGAAAAAGACTGGATACAGTGGGTATTGAGATAAGGACACTGTGTGAAAAAAGACTGGATACAGTGGGTATTGAGATAAGGACACTGTGTGCAAAAAACTGGATACATTGGGTATTAAGATAAGGACACTGTGTGAAAAAAGACTGGATACTGTGGGTATTGAGATAAGGACACTGTGTGAAAAAAGACTGGATACAGCGGGTATTGAGGAAAGGACACAATAAGAAAAAAGACTGGATACAGCGGGTATTGAGGAAAGAACACAAGAGGAAAAACTAGATACAGCGGGTATTGAGAAAAGGACACAGGGAGAATAAAACCAGATACAGCGGGTATTGAGGAAAGGACACAGCAAGAAAAATGACTGGATACAGCGGGTATTGAAAAATGGACACAGTAAGAAAAATGACTGGATACAGCATTTATTGAGGAAAGTACACAGTAAGATAAAAGACTGAATACAGCAAGTATTGAGGAAAGGACACAGGGAGAATAGAGACAGGATACAGCAAGTATTGAGGAAATGACACATTAAGATAAAAGTCTGGATACAGCGGGTATTGAGGAAAGGACACAGTAAGCAACAACTGGGTACAGTAATTATTGAAGAAAGGACACAAGGAGAATGAAGCCTGGGCACAGCGGGTATTGAGGAAAGGACACATTAAGATAAAAGTCTGTATACAGCAGGTATTGAGGAAAGGACACAGTAAGATAAAAGACTGGATACAGGGTGTATTGAGGGAAGGATAAAAGATGAACAGGTTTTAAGAAGATAGAAGATAACAGTTTACACAGCATTTACACTTTTGGAAAATATAACTATCAGTGTATTTATTAAACGGAAGGGAATTCCGCAGAAAGAAAAATAAATTTTATGTTATTTGAAGATTTGTTAAAGAGCCATATTTTATACGTTTGTATCTACACGTGTAGAATCTTTTCAAAACTTGTCCACTATCCACTGTTGCAAAATGTAAGCTTCTTTTAACTTCTTTTTTCGCGAAATCACAAAAACATTGGAATATTTTCTCATTGCAAACTTCATACATCTTTTTAATTGTTTCACGTCCAATCAGGGCATTTCTATCCCAGGTGCACAGGGGGCTACATAAGTGGTTACATAGGAGGAGAGCGAAGAGGAGAGGAACAGGTTACAGGGAGTATCAATGAATGTATAAGAGAATGATGGGAAGACAGGTGTGAAGAGAGTTGCGTGAGAGTAGAGTGAATAGAGAGAAGAACAATATACAGTGGGTGTTGGGGGAAGGATAAGAGAACGATGGGAATACTGGTGTGAAGAGAGTTGAGTGAGAGTAGAGTGAAAAGAGAGAAGAAATATATACAGTGGGTGTTGGGGGAAGGATAAGAGAACGATGGGAATACTGGTGTGAAGAGAGTTGAGTGAGAGTAGAGTGAAAAGAGAGAAGAACAATATACAGTGGGTGTTGGGGGAAGGATAAGAGAACGATGGGAATACTGGTGTGAAGAGAGTTGAGTGAGAGTAGAGTGAAAAGAGAGAAGAACAATATACAGAGGGTGTTGGGGGAAGGATAAGAGAATGATGGGAAGACTGGTGTGAAGAGAGTTGAGTGAGAGTAGAGTGAAAAGAGAGAAGAACAATATACAGTGGGTGTTGGGGGAAGGATAAGAGAACGATGGGAATACTGGTGTGAAGAGAGTTGAGTGGGAGTAGAGTGAAAAGGGAGAAGAACAATATACAGTGGGTGTTGGGGGAAGGATAAGAGAACGATGGGAATACTGGTGTGAAGAGAGTTGAGTGAGAGTAGAGTGAAAAGAGAGAAGAACAATATACAGAGGGTGTTGGGGGAAGGATAAGAGAATGATGGGAAGACTGGTGTGAAGAGAGTTGAGTGAGAGTAGAGTGAAAAGAGAGAAGAACAATATACAGTGGGTGTTGGGGGAAGGATAAGAGAACGATGGGAATACTGGTGTGAAGGGAGTTGAGTGAGAGTAAAGTGAAAAGAGAGAAGAACAATATACAGTGGGTGTTGGGGGAAGCATAAAAGAATGATGGGAAGACTGGTGTGAAGAGAGTTGCGTGAGAGTAGAGTGAAAAGGGAGAAGAACAAGATACAGGAGGTGTTGGGGAAAGGATAAGAGAAGTATGGGAATCAAGGGGGTAGATTGCAATCGACCTTCCATTTAAACTCTTGTAGATTGTAACTATCTGGTAAGCAAGTATACGGAAAAGAATTCCAAAGCTAGAAAATGAGATAAAAGAAGCTGTTAGAATAGAAGTGAAGTCTGCATTTGGTTGTTTTCACTGTAAAATGATGGGACCTTCTTGTCAGTCTGGTTGCTCGAGTATATTCTTGTAGAAATGTATCAGAGACCTAAGCTCGTCGGAGCAGAAGCCATAAAAATATTTGTAGAATAGACAGAGGGAAGCCACATCCCGTCGGTGAGAAAGTTGCTGGGTGTCGTGATCTATTAAATTGCAGATTCTTCTCTGGATCCTCTCAAGAGATTCCCGAGATAAATAGCAGAAGCACCCGATCTGATATGACAATAGTATTCAGTGTATATTCATGTAATTGTTAACGAATTATTCGCTACCTTTTTTTTATGTTATTAGACGGCTGCTCTTTTCGTATTTTTCGTTACCCTTGTTTGTTTGCATTCTCAGACTAATTAATTTTGTTTATATGGTATTTTCTAAGTGTAGCTTAGATGTGCCACGCGGTTAGAAGTTTAGACAAGCTCGCTAACCATTACACTACGTCGAAGCGCCCTAGTCTTATTCATATGTATTTATAATTTATTTTCCACTTGTTACACTTTGGGCTTTTAATAAATGACGATTTACAGAATTTCTTCGGCTTTTTACTTTTAGTTTTCTTAGGGCGTTTCTCTGGCTGTCTATGAGATTAGGCATATGTATGATACGAATGCCTACTCTTGGGGGAAGAACAAGGGATCTAACAATTACCCTTGTTTATCTTAGACCAATTAGTCTTATTTAGATGTATTCATTTCTTTTCCAGTTTTATGCTTTTAGTTATTAATAAACATGACAATGTACAGGGCTTCATCTACTTCAGAGTTTTAATTGCCTTAAGGCGTTTATCTGGCTGTCTTTGAGGTATGACATAGACTCATACTCTTGGGGGCAGAACATCTGTTGAGTTAGGCCAAGAGCATTCAACAAACTCTCATATATAAGGAATTGATTTCAAAAATAAAATTTGAAAAAATAAAATTTATATATGCTTACTCTGAAAACAGTGAATACAATTTTTTCATTCCTTATTTGGTCATCTGAATAAAGTCTCAGAGTATTCATGGCATCAATCCTTTCGGTATAATACATGTCTTTGAAACGTTGAATGACTTGATCCTGTCGAAGTTCCTGGATGCTATCCAAAGATGAGAGATGCACCTCTCTTCAGTCTGAAAAAGATTTGATGGCATCTGTCATGACTGACAAAGAATATTTAGTTGGCAAGTAATTGTAAAGAGAAAAACTAACAGAGAAACAGATGAGGTAATTAGCAAGCACCAAATTATGTAGAGGGAGAGCTGAGTTCATGCTTTTCCCAACCATAGTAGCTTAAAAATATTACCATTATTTAATATATATATATATATATATATATATATATATATATATTTTATAATAGTCCTTCTCTTGTTCTTTCCCCATCACCTCATGTATCTTGGTCTTTTTTTTCTTTATCTACCCTTGCAACTGTCATCGCACTGGTATTCCATCCGTCTCTTGTCATTTCTCCGACAACCCCTATAACTGGTTCGTATTTATCTTCGCTCTCCTCCTGCTTAAACTTTAACTCTTCTCTTATGTAGCCCCCTGCTACATTTCACACCAAGGGAGAGCTGAGTTCATGCTTTTCTTAAAAGAAGTAGCTTAATAATATTACAATTATTCTTCTTTGTCTTCTCAGACTAATTAGTCTTATTTATTTCTTTTTCCAGTTTTATGTTTTTAGTTATTAATAAACACGAGAATGTACGAGACTTCGTCTACTTCAGATTTTAATTGCCTTAAGGCGTTTATCTGGCTGTCTTCGAGATTACGCACGGGAGTACGATACGGATGCATACTCTCAAGGGAAGAACAAAGGCATTAAAAATTTTATGAGAATAACATGATTTTTCTAGATATAGGTCCTACTAATTAACTCAGCTGGGGACGGGATTAGATTCATACTTTTCCAAGTGTTATTTATACGTAAATGAATGCAAAAACATTATTAGTTACAGGTAAATATAAAACAGGAGACATATGTTATTTATTTTTAATCATTTAACTCCAAGCAAAACAGTTCTACTGCTACTGTTGTGCAGAGGGTTATATATGAGGAAAGTGATAAGAAAGAGGGACAGGTTCAAGGGGGTGTCAGGAAGTCGGTAAAAGAAGGATGAGAAGACTGGTGTGATGAGAGTAGAGTGGATGGAGAAAAGAGCATGAGAAAAAGGATGCGAGTCAGTGAGATAAGAGATGACTATTGACCTTACATTTAAATTCTTGGAGATTGTATCTTTCGGGGAAGCAAGTAAGGGAATTCCACAGGCGAGAAGTGCGAGAAAAGAAGCAATTAGAGTAGAAGTTGCGGTTACATTTTATTGGTTTCACTGTAAAAGGGTGGGACCTAGTTGCTAATCTAGTAGTACAAGTAAATTCATGCAGAAGAGGCACCAGTGAGCAAAGTTTATCGGAGTAGAAGCCGTGAAAGTATTTGGAGAAGAGACATAGAAAAGCCACATTACGCCGGTGAGAAAATGACTGCATTTAAACTGCCTTGTCGGAATCTATCACATTACAGATTCTCCGTTTGATTTTGTCAAGAACCCTGAGGTGAGTTGTAGGGGCACCCGACCAGATGTGGCAGCAGTATTCAATACACGGGCGGATGGTAGATTTATATATAGGCAGGATGGATTCAGATGGGGAAAACTTCCTGTATGTGGATTAACGGATGTGGATATATTCTGGTCGGCGCGCTTAAACATCAAAAAAGTCTTAAGGAAAATAGAAACAAAAATTGAAACTTCAATTAAGAATACAAAAGAGTTACCTGAAATTGTTTGGACACTTAATGAAGACGGATGGCTTGGAGAGTTTGATACTCACAAGACATATCAAAGGCAAAATAGACAGTGGGAGGACAGTGGGAGGAAGTGGACCATTTACTTGATGAACTTATGTGAATAGATGGTAGACCAGGGAGTGGAAAGGAAGGTTAAGAAACATATTACAAAGAAAAAGATGATGTGAAGAGACATGGTCGTCCATGTGCCGAAGAAAGACGACACAGAAAAAGAATGCTTGCAGGGTTTTATGTGTATGAGGTGTGATTAAGTTTGCATGCATTAGTGACATAATGAATATGCATCTGAACAGAGAGAGAGAGAAAGAGAGAGAGTGAGAGAGGAAATAGATAAAAGGAGAGAGCAACAAATAGAGGAAGGGAGGGAGGAAGAGTGAGAAAACAGAGTAAAAGGAATGGAGAGAGAGAACAAATGGAATGATATGGAGCGAGAGAGTGACAAAGAGAGAGGGAGCGAGCGACAAGAGTGAGAGAGATGAAGGGAGAAGGAAGGATGCCACAACAGAATGAAAGAGTGAAAGAGAGTGAGGAAGCCACACACACACACACACAGAGAGAGAGAGAGAGAGAGAGAGAGAGAGGGAGGGACCGACAAAGGAAGTGAGTCAGAAGAGATAGTGAGGTAGAGGGAAGGATAGAAGGGCAAAAGAGACAGGAGTAAATGAAAAGAAAGTTAGGGAGAGAATTCAGTCAGTTAAGTGCTATACGTGATACACGCTTGGGCGATCATGTCTCGAAGGAGACATGACTGACCGGGCAGAAGATTATCCCGCAGTAGGTTGTCATTACTTTTTGCGGTAGACTGGTTGTCAGCAAAGTCTATAGAACCCAAACTTTCCTGTTATTTAATCCTTAGCTGGTGGGAAGAAACGAATTAATACCTTTCCCAAGGGTATTTGCGGAAAAGTGAATGCAAGGAATTCAACTGGAATTCGAACTCGGCTCCCCTGTTTGTTGTTCCGAGCCGATATCCACTGCACCACAACGTACATCCGCGGGAGAGAATTACAAAGTGAGAAATGTTAAGCGAGTGAGACGAAGCGACCAAGAGAGAGATGGTGAGCAAGAGGGATAGAGGAAGTGACAAAGAGAGAGAGAGAGAGAGAGAGAGAGAGAGAGAGAGAGAGATACTAACAAAGAAAACATAGGGTGTATGCATTTTCCATTGATTTGTTTTTTACGGATTATCAACCGATAGAATTTAAGCAAGAGAAAAGAGGCAAAATTGAGATTTATGGGAAAGCAAAATGGTATGTAACAAAGAAGAAGGATAGAGTGAAAGAGAGAGAGAGAGAGAGAGAGAGAGAGAGAGAGAGAGAGAGAGAGAGAGAGAGAGAGATACTAACAAAGAAAACATAGGGTGTATGCATTTTCCATTGATTTGTTTTTTACGGATTATCAACCGATAGAATTTATGCAAGAGAAAAGAGGCAAAATTGAGATTTATGGGAAAGCGAAATAGTATGTAACAAAGAAGAAGGATAGAGTGAAAGAGAGAGAGAGAGAGAGTGAGTGAGAGAGAGAAAGAGAGAGAGAGATACTAACAAAGAAAACATAGGGTGTATGCATTTTCCATTGATTTGTTTTTTACGGATTATCAACCGATAGAATTTATGCAAGAGAAAAGAGGCAAAATTGAGATTTATGGGAAAGCAAAATGGTATGTAACAAAGAAGAAGGATAGAGTGAAAGAGGGAGAGAGAGAGAGAGAGAGTGAGTGAGAGGGGGGAATAATTGAAGAATTAGGAAAAAGAAAGAAAGAAAGAAAATCAGAAATCAAAAGACCAGTTAAAGGATAGAGAGAAAGTAAGAGAGGACAAAATAGGATGAGAAAAAAGGTCATGGTTCTCGACAGGCTCCAAAGGAGAATCTGTAACGTGATTGGTTCCGACTTGGCAGCCCGACTGCAGTCACTTTCTCACCGGCGGGATATGGTTTCTTTCTGTGTCTTCTACAAATAGTTTCATGGCTTCTGCTCTAAAGAACTTAGGTCACTGGTGCCCCCTAAACAAGAATTTACTCGAGCAACCAGACTGCCAACAAGATCCCACCCTTTTACAGTTAAACCTACCAAATGCAGGCGACAATTCTACTCCACAGCTTCTTTTCTCGCACTTCCCGCCTGTGAAACTCCTTTCTGTATACTTGCTTTGTTGACAGTTACAAACCCCAGAAATTTAAATGCAATGTCAATTCCCATCTCTTATTTAGTTGACTCCAGTTCTTCCCTCGTTCTTTCTACATCACCCTGTGTATCTTTTTCTTTTTTTCTTACTCTACCTTCACAACTGTCTTCACACCTCTGTTCTCACCCTTCTCTTACCGTTTCTCTGACACCTTCTGTAACTTTGTCGTATTTTTCTTCATGCTCCTTCTGCCTAAACTTTTACTGTTTTGTAGCCCCCTGCGCATTAGTGGCGGTACCACCTTACTTGGGGGGAAACGATTAAAAAAGAAAAGAAAGAGAATGGCGAAAGAGATAAAGAAAGTGAGAAAAGAAAGCGAGTCAAATAAAGAAGAGACAAAAAGGAAAGAACGTTTTAAAAAGAACAGAGAATGGGAAGTAGAAACAAGTTCGTAGAGAGATAGGAAAATATGGACGATGAAAAACAAAAAAAATATAAATGAAAGAAAAAGAAATATAAAAAGAAAAAAGAAGGAAGGAAAGAAATAGGCAGGTAACGAAAGATAAACGGATGTAAGAAATAGAGAACGAGCGTGGAACGACGAAAGAAAGAGAAAGAAGAAAAGTGAAGAGAAAAAAGAAATATAGAAAAGAAAGAAAGAAGCAAGAAATGAGAGAAAAAGTAAAAAAAAATTATGAAAAAGAAGAGGAAAGAACAGAAAGAGATAGAAGAGTTGTGAAGAGAAAAGAAAGACAAAAGAAATAAAGAAAGCGAAAAGAATGCAGGAAAAGGAAAACCGGTGATAAAAAGGGAAGACAAGAAAAAGAAACAGAAGAGAATCGAAGAGAAAAAGGAAGAAGAAAGAAACAGGGAAAGAGAAATAAAAAGAAAGAAAGCAACAGAAAACGAAAGAAAAACGAGGTAGATAGAAAAAGAAAATGAAGTGGTGAGAGAAGGAGAACGAGAGAGATAAAACAGCGAAATAGAGAAAAAGGGCGGGAAATGAAAACAGATGAATATTTAAAGTACGCAGAAAAGAAATATTAAAGCTCTTATATTTGACAATTTCAAAAGGCAAACTTTGAAGTCGTTTTGCCATTTCTTTTCCCACCTCAGATAAACCCCAACCTCAGCTTGTTTGGAGTCAGCCCCACCCCGTCTTTCCGATTCGCGTCACCTGTCATCCGTATTCCCATCCACTAGTTCTTCGCATGTCGCATTCATCTTTGTAAATAGTCAGACAAAGCCAGTCAAACTCCGACTACCTGCATTGTGCCCGCCACCACTGTCACGCATGCCTCCGTCATTCCTACTGTCAGTCATCCCAGATTTGGAGGGTGGGGGAAGCCATGTTAATGACGTCAATCAACCTTTCCAAAGACTGAAGCTTAACGCGATAAGGGGCAAAAAGTACTGCGGAACAACATGCTTATTGTACGAACAGAGGTAGATGCTGCGCAAGACTTTCTCTTAGTAACCGAGTATTCACTACCAAAACGCTGGTTAAATATGATAGAAAAATAATCATTTTTGATAAAATTGATTGTGTTTGGGTGTTTGTTTAGCTGCATATGAACACTTTATGAGTAATTTAATGCTGAAATTTAATTTTCTTGGAAGCATTAGCAATTTGTTTTGCAAAAATGTATTTCTGATAATTTTTTTTTCAAAACTGTATTGTTGGAAAAGGGATGTGCGTTGTGGAACGAGAAATCGGTAAGCCGAGTTCGAATTCCAGCCGAATTCATTGTATTCACTTACGCGCAAATACCCTTGGGAAAGGTATTAATCTATCTATTCCTTCCAGTTATGGGTTAAATAACAGGACAGATTGGGTTCTATAGCCTTGGTCGGCAACCAGTCTACCACAGAAAGCAATGGCAACCTACTGCGGGATAATTTTCTGCCCAGTCAGTCATGTCTCTTTCGAGACCTGATCGCCGAAGCGTGTATCACGTATGGCACTTAACTGACTGATTGGTGGAAATACTTCTACTACGAAAATATATTGATGGTAAACAAGCGTATTCTTATACTTTCTTAGTATTTTAACACCAGTTTAGTGTTTTGGGGTTAACTATTTGCGCATATAAAATTCTTCCTTGGAAAAGGTAACTTCAAAATCCGAATGCCTCAAAATATATATATATATATATATATATATATATGTATATAGGCTGTCTTTGTTTGCTCTACTTTCGTATTGAGCGCTTTAGTGTTAGGGTTTTCGTCTTGGGGTTTTTCTTTCTTACGAGTGCTTGACTTTTTGTTCATGTACTTCGTTTGTTTCTTTTTTTTACTTCCCCTTCCGAGTTCATTCTCGATGGGTTGTTCAAGACAATTTAAATTATAGCTTAATTAATACTAGTTTCGGCAGAGTTAGTTCGGTTACTATTGGTATTGTTGTTGCTATAGTTAATATTATATATATATATATATAAGACAAAAGTGCGAGAAGCCGTGAACGTGTTGTTTAAAGACTAGATTTATTGTTGTTATTATTATTAATATTACTTGCTTTTTGTATGAATTATTAAGTGTCCATAATGGTATTTGTGTCGCTACACGTGTTTCGAGTCTAAAGTTGACACTCTTCAGGCGAATAAAATTATGAGTTTACATATCGAGATTCGTCTGTTTTGCTGAAGGCCAGAGTATCGTGTATAAATAGATAAGTGGTGAGCAGGTCAGAAAGTTCATATGCGTGCGTATTTGTTGTTTTTTCCGTACTCGCACGTTAAATCTTTTCCGTCACCTTTCGTTGGCTATAAAAAATTTCACTGATATGAAAAATTTGATTTCATTATATATATATATATATATATATATATATATATATATATATATATGCAGTAATGTGCAAAAGTATTAAAACAAGAACTATTTTATCTTTTACGAGGCATCAAAATAAAGTTTAAAATCATCCCTGTCCTAACACTTTTGCACACTACCGGTAGTGTGCAAAATATTAGGACAGGGGTGATTCCCCCCCACAAAAAAAAAACTCACTAAAATTAAATACAGGGTGAAAAGCCAAACCTTTGTAAGAATTTGAATTGTCCCCCAAAATGCCCTAATCTCAATCCTATTGAACATCTATGGGCTATTTTGGATAAAAAAATTTAAAAAATCCAATGTTACTTCGCTAGACACACTTTGGAAATAAATACAAACTGCTTGGCAGGAGATACCATTAGATACATTGAAGAAGCTTGTGATGTCAATGCCTGACAGAATGAAGGCTGTGATCAAAGCAAAAGGTTATTATATTAAATATTGACAGAAAATAATTTAATTAAAGTAATTTTATTTGATTTACTCAACAAATGCTTTAACAAGACAAATACTTGTTACAAAATAAATTTGAGTAAATCAAATAAAATTAATTAAATTATTTTCTGTCAATATGCCTCATAAAAATAAGATGGTTCTTGTCCTAATAATTCTGCACAATACTGTATATATATAGGCTGCGATGGATAAATTGTTGTCTAAATGACATCAAAATGAAAAGAACACTGACATTTACTTATAAGAGATATATTTGCGAAGATTTCAGAAATATATCTTGAAATATTAAAGAGTAAATTTAACTAATAAAATCGACACTGGCTTCCGTCACGGCTTCCAGACAACTTCTGAGTAACTTGTAACACTTATGGACATCATGATTCTTAACTTCAGCTCATCTTTGGGGTTACAAGGAGTTTTGGTCCTCTCTGGCACAACTGACTGCGACCTGCACATAAAAATCAGGTGGGGTGCAGTCTGCACAGTTAGGTGGCCAGGTGTAAATGGCGCAAACATTTTCTGACAGCAATGACTGGGATCTCCCGTTTGTGTGGCAGGGTGCAAAGTCCTGATGCCAGATATAGTCTTCCATCAGACACCCTCTTGACCCAGGAGAGCACTACCTCCTCAAATACTTGATTTAGGCCTTTTGTGTTAAGTCTGAACATATTTGAAAGCTAAGTTTTTTATTAAAAGGATAAGAGTGGGTTTTTGAGTTTTTGTACCTTCGTAATCACTATTAGACCCATCGCAATCTTTCTGAATACGCTACAGTGTCCTAAAATTGACTCAGAGAAACTCTGAAATGTTATTATTAGACATTTCTGCGTGAATGCCAAGAAATAACAGATGCCGTTTCCAAATTTCTAGTGGAGTGAATTGTGCTCTTTTTCTTACAGACAGTGCCCAACTGACCCTTCTATACTGCGCAGTCAACAAAATAAAAAACAAACAACGTGCATGAGAATTCAGTCAGTATGTTAAGTGCCATACGTGATACGCGCTTTCGGTTATCATGTCTCAAAAGAGACATGACTGACTGGGCAGAAGATTATCCCGCAGTAGGTTTCCATTGCTTTCTGCGGTAGACTGGTTGCCGACCAAGGCTATAGAACCCAATCTGTCCTGTTATTTGTCCCATAACTGGAGGGAAGTGACAGATTCATATCCAAGAGTATTTGTGTGTAAGTGAATGCAAGAAATTCAACTGGAATTCGAACTCGGCTCCCCGATTTGTCGTTCTGAGTCGATATCCATTGCATCACAACTAGGAGATAATCTTAATTCTACTTATCGGCTGATTACAGTTAGCCCTCTTATTTTCATATAAGGTGGATGGATTCTGACATATTATTTTATTTTGCGTGTTTTTTATTTTAGTTTCGTTATAGGGCACATCCCTTCCTTAATCATTCTATGTGATATTTTTTATATTAAAAAAAACAACTACAACAACAAAAAGTAATTCTATATATGTTCATGTCATGGTTGTGTTCGTAGGATCACTGTGAATATGCGGTACGTGTTGCATAGAATGGCGATGAATGAGTTCTTGTGGTGTATGAATGGTGACTTTCTAAGCATAGCTTAAATGTGGCACAAGGCTGAAAAATATTGGACACCCAGTGAAAATTGAACTCACTACTCACTTATAATGATTGTAGCGAGACGTGCTTGCTAACCACTACACTACCTCGAGGTTTCCCTTGTAGTGTATGAGTGAATGGTAATGGATCGTGAATCGGGTTAACTAGGTGTTGGATAGACAGTGACGACCAACATTTTCACACCCCACTTTTGGCCTTGTGAATATTTCAAAGTAAAAATAAAACGTCTTTACAATTTTGTGTAGATTGATATATTTTATCTTGAAACAAAATAAAACAACCAGATAGATAAAAACAGACATGTTGTTAGGGAACAAAAGAGACTTAATAGTCATGTTTTCATGCCTGAAAGAAAATGTTAATTAGAAATAATGTTCCAAACTTGATATGTAGATACATAGGCAGTCATTGATTTATGACTGAGTGAAAGAATTGGTCAGTAATTACACTGCTTGAGTTTGCCCCATCCTCCTCAGAAAAATCTCGATCCCTAAGTACTCCCCTCAATTTTAGAATTCCAAAATCGCCCCTGGAGGTGACCAACCAAAATGTTAATAGATGAAAATATTAGAATAGTCATAGCTAAAGAAAATAATTATCTATGGAACTGATCAGTTTCTGATTTTGATAAGATTTGATCTTCAACACTTTTTGACCAGTTTGAAAGAAAGACCAACAAAATAAAACAACCAGATAGATAGAAACAGACATGTTGTTAGGAAGCAAAAGAGATTTAATAATCATATTTTCATAATTGAAAGAAGGTGGTAATTAGGAATGTCCCCAACTTGATATGTAGATACAAAGGCAGTCAGTTTTATAGATGAAAATAGAAATCAGAGCAGACAAATCACACTGTTCTGCTAGTATTGACGTTAGTATTAACACTTTGATTTTGTTTTGAAATTAACCTCACTTGTGATCCAACAACTTGAGAATGGAAAAGAGAGCAAGAATAGATTAAAACTCCACTACTATGAATGAAAAGTTATTCCGTTTAATTTAGTGAAGTAACATACTTATACTCAAACTCATTCCTAAGTTGTGTATATGATATTGGCGTAGTGTGAAAATGAAGACGTTTGAGTTTCACCCCTCCTCAAAAAAATTTCGGCCCATAAGTGCCCCCTCACTTCCACAATCGCCACTTGACAGGCATTATGTCGAAATATTGTTAAACAATGTCAAACACTAATTTACTTTACCTTATCTTTTCTTAAATCGCGCGCTTCTCCTAAGCGTTTAAAATATTAAAACATTTAGTAATTTGGTTATTATTATAATTACAAGTAATCCTGTGCCGTAAAACCAAAAAATGAAAACAAAACCTTTATCTCGATATACCGCCTAAAATGACGCAATATATACATTGATGTACTGAGTATCATACATTAAGACATAAGAAAAAATAATCCGAAAGACAGGAGATTGAAAGTACTTGGGAACATTAAGTAATGCATGATAATAACATCTGTCAAAGTTACAGCTAATTTCTGACATCTTTCAATTATAACACGTGAAAGATTATTCGTGAGAATGAACGGATTTTATTAAAAATAAGCAGACAGAATGTTTGCAATCTATTTAATCTGACACACACACACACACATATATATATATAATTAGGCGTCTTGAAAAGGCAGACATGCTTCAAGAAGTTTCATAAATAGTAGTAAAGTTTAATAACCGATAGTAAAGAGAATAGTCTGAGACGACGCTGCCTCGCTATTGTCCCAATCTCTCTCTCTCTCTCTCCATGAGCGTGACAAGAGGGAAATATATATTAGGACTTTGAATAATTCTCGCTGATTTTTCATAAAAAGTATTTTTTTTTAAATTAGTAAGAAACATGTACCTGAAAATAGTGTCCATCGCTAGCCACTACTTTTTCCCAGCATTTAAATTTTGCGTAAAAAGAGACTTCTTTCGAGGCTAATTACGAGTCGACCCATTTTTTGGAATCTTCATATGAATGAAAGTGCTGCTTAGCCAGGCCATGTGTCATCGATCGGAACAAATAAGAATCGGATGGGGCAATGCCTGTGAATACGGCGGGCGGAATAGGACTTCCCATTCAAGCGTTTCCAAATAAGTTTTCACCGATTTTGCAACATGTAGCCAAAACGTTGTCATGTTGCAAAATCACCTTGTCGTGTCTCTGCTTGTATAGTGACCATTTCTTTCTTCAATGCTCGGCTCAACCAAATCCAGAGTAGAAGCTTCGAACCATGAATATTCGGCTTTGCCGCCCAAGTTAATCTTCTACGCTTATCGTAATGTATCCATTTTTTTGGCCGTTAAAGTAGCTGTTCTCACATGACAAAACGCCGTTCGAAATCTCTCGGCTTCAACTCGTACAGCACCCAAAGTTCTTGCTTTACAATCATTCCTAATGCTTTCAACCGTTTCGGAACTGTTGCGTGATTAACTCATAATGATTCTGCAAGTTTATCTTGCACCTGAAATGGATCTTCATGAAGTAACGCTTCAAATTCTTCGTTTTAAAATGTTTTGGGGGCACCAGGGCGTTTTTTTAATCTTCAACTTCAAAATCATTACTTTTGTGCGTCAAAGCTAAACTCTACATGTTGTTTCCCAAAGAGCATGGCCGCCGTAAGTCTCAACAAGAATTCTGTGCGATTCAGCAGCTGATTTCTTTCGAATAAATCAGTACAATAAAATTCCCACCTAATTAGCTTTCTTTGGCACGAAATCAGACGTGTTTAGCGCTATGCAAAACAAAATTGTTTACACTTAGTCGAGCTGACATACACTGAATTTCAAGCTTGTTCATAGTACTTCGTTATAGATACGTTACTATCTGAAACTAAAGGCACTAGTTCGAGAACGCCATATGTTGGAAAACTTTGAGAACATATTGACGATATATATATATATATATATATATATATGAAAAATTAAGGCAGGCACGTTATTTCATGGTAAATCGGAAGTATGGGCCTATTTCAGGCGAACCATCATCAGCTTCGCTCTTTATTTTACAAAGGATTCGTGTAAAATCCTTTGTAAAATAAAGACGGAAGCTGATGATGGTTCGCCTGAAGTTGGGCACACTTCCAATTTACCATAAAATAAAGTGCCTACCTTAATTTTTCTTATATTTGCTCTATATGTATTTATATACATATATATTTAGAGCTCTCTTAGAGGGTTATTCTACCACTGTATGTACAGGATACTCTTTTGGATTTTTCTATACCCACACTGCATACTGATATATATATATATATATATATATATATATATATATTGATGCATGTTTCATTAAATAATATAGACAAGTTTTGTCGATTTATTTTATGTAATTTTTTTCATATCGTCTGATAAGCTTAATAGCATTATCGTTGAAAGTGGAAAGAAAATTACAATATTGATACATGTTTTATTTAATCTTTTCTGAGCTTCCGGCTTACATCAACCATTATCAAAGATGAAAATAGTGTTTGTTGTAACGAGCAGTTCGCGGACGAACGATAGTGGTAGTCGTCTATTTTTTTGGGATGATTGGTGAAACATGCGTGCGTTCTGGAAGCGAAAATTGCACTACAGCTTGTGGTGTCTCTCATGACTACACGAGAGTGAGGGCGAGAAATATTAAGTATGGAAAGCCATTGGGATAACTAATATATATATATATATATATATATATATATATATATATATATATATAATGTCTTTATTATAATGGAGATGATTATTATTATAATTAGAGATCTAGGGATAGAAATAGCTTCATGACATTTTCCATTGATCACTATTATTATTATTACTACTACTATTATTATTATTATTATTATTATTATTATTATTATTTCCTTTGGTTTCTGTTGTATACACATTTCTTTCAGGGTCCCAACCAGAGACCTAAGGTCAGAAATGGCTTCATGACATTTTCCATTGATTATTATTATTATTATTATTATTATTATTATTATTATTATTATTATTTCCTTTGATTTCTGTTGTATACACGTTTCTTTCAGGGTCCCAACCAGAAACCTAAGTTCAGAAATGGCTTCATTTCATTTTCCATTGATTATTATTATTATTATTATTATTATGTCATTTTTCATCATATTTCGATTTCTGCTTTGGTCTTACTACCAACCAAGTCTGCGGGAAGACCTAAGGCAGGTCGTGGCGTGTTGTTATGGCTCCATTTCATGTTTTTCTATCTTCCCTATCATCCCCAGCATTACATAGATAAAGTTTTCCTTAGTGTGTGGGCTGTACTTAATAAGACCATTTTTTGTATATCTCTTAAGCTGGGATTTCCAGGGATTCTTTCAATGTGTTGTTTTGTTCCATTTTTTATCATTCCAAGTGCACCTACTATCACTGGCACAACTCTTGTTTTCAATTTCCACATTTTTCCTATTTCAATTTCCAGGTCTTTATATTTTGACAGTTTTTCAAATTCCTTGATTGCTATGTTACAATCCGCTGGACAAGCCATATCAATTAATAGACAAGTTTTCTCCTTCTGGTTTTTAACAATAATGTCTGGCCTGTTTGCTTCAATTTTTCTGTCTGTGTAGATGGTGTAATCCCATAGAATGGTTACATCTTCTATTTCTGTAACCGGTGCTGGGTGATGTTCATACCGGTGTTTGCCTACAGCTTTTCCATAATGTTTGCATATTGCCCAATGTAAATATTGCCCAACTCTATCGTGGCGATTTTTATATTCATTTGGGGCAAGCACAGAACAGCCTGAGATTAGGTGGTCTATTGTTTCTTGGTGTTTATCACAGAACCTGCATTTTGGATCCATATTATTATGCATAATATTTGCCTGAAAGTTTCTCGTGAAAAGACTTTGGTCTTGTGCTGCAAGAATAAAGCCTTCAGTTTCGGACTTTAATCCAGATGCACGTAACCATCGATGAGTATTAACTTTGTCAACATTATATTTATTGGCACGTACTGGATATTGGCCATGCAGAGGTTTGTCTTGCCAGCGCTGTTTCATCTGTTCAAGAGATTTGTCTTTGGCTTTCATTTTCATATTCTTTGCCGCAATAGTCGGCTCTTGGCTTCCGTTCTGCTTTTCTACAGAATCTACTAACTGTAAATCTTGTTTGAATTTACTGCCTTCTTTTATTATTGAATATTTTTTCTTTCTTTCTTCATGTTGCCTTACTAATTGTAACATCCAATCCTTTGTTGTTTCTATGTATGTTAGTAAGCCAATAGTTGTTGTCTTGTATGACAATTCCAGCTGAATAAGACCTCTTCCACCTTCTTTACGGGGTATGTAAAATAGACGATCTACATCAGCCTTTGGATGATGCATCTTATGCTTAGAAAGAAGCTTTCTTGTTTTAGCATCCATTCGCCTGATGTCGTTTAGAGTCCAGTTTAAGATGTTGAAGCTATATTGGACAACTGGGATTGCAAGGCTATTAATGGCCATAACTCTGTTCTGTGAATTTAATTCAGTTTTTAATATCATTCGTAGCCTTCTATAGTACTCTTTATGCACTATTTCTTTCATTTTTTATGGTGAATGTTTTCGCTCTCATTTACACCTAGGTATTTATAAGCTTCTTCTGGTTTCAATTCTTTTATTGTTACAGCAAATTTAGGTCTAGGCTAATTGAGGATGTTTCTTGTATTGATCCACGTAAAACTGTAGCTTTAGCACATTTATTCAAATTAAATTTCATTCCAATGTCTTCGCTGAAGCATTTTACAGTTTGCAGAAGACCTTCCAGTTCATTATCATTCTTAGCATATAACTTTCAGTCATCCATGTAAAATAGATGGCTTATTTTCTTTTGTCCTATTTTATAACCACATTCTGTCTTGTTAAGTTGACTGGTTAGTGCTATTGATGATATGCAGAATAGTAAGGGATTATTATTATTATTATTATTATTATTATTATTATTTTCTTTGATTTCTGTTGTATACACATTTCCTTCTGGGTCCCAACCAGAGACCTAAGGTCAGAAATGCGTTCATGATATTGAAACGCTGGTTTGCGTACGATCACTGAAGTTAAACAACGTCGATCCTGGTCAGTACCTACATGGGTCATCGCATCGAAAAACCAGGAGACCGTAAACTTAGATGTGCCAGATGTTGTAGTAGATAATCGTTCCAATTTCCATTGGTTTCATGATATTCACTTTCGCGTATTTACATTTAGAAAAAATATAAATCCACCTCTATTCACCCAGCGATAGGTTAATTAGTATTTTATAATCAAATCATGACAATCTCGCTCCCCACAAATTCTTACAATCTAAAATCTCAAATAATCTGCACTTTCCCGCAAATACCCTTAGATTAATTTGTGATATAGGAACATAGGCATACAAAAATCTCATAACCCATATATATATATATATATAGAGAGAGAGAGAGAGATATGTGTATGTGAAATAACGATATGTACATTTTTATATATCAAGAAGTTTTAAAGGAAATTGTTGTGGAATGGCTGACACCCCTGAAGCACTTTCAATGATGAAAGGGCCCAAGGCCTGAGATGGTCTATTTAAGGAAAGAATAGTAGCATTCAAGGCGTAATATTAAAGTGCTTTTCAATCAATATTTAGAATGTTAATTAGTATTTTATAATCAAATCATGACAATCTCGCTCCCCACAAATTCTTACAATCTAAAATCTCTAATAATCTGCACTTTCCCGCAAATACCCTTAGAATATATATGAATCCTCGTATTCTACCGCAAACTATGGGTTAAATCGTAAGAGTTATATCCCGAAAACTATTATTATCTGAAAAAGAAAAAAAAAAAAGAAAAAAAAAGAAAAAAAAAGAACAGAATATAACAATATCATACCAATTATATTTATTTCTTTTATATATTTTATTCCACAGCTTCTTTTCTCGCATTTCCCACCCGTGGAACACCCTTCCATATACTTGCTTTCTTGACGGTTACAAAATCCAGTAATTGAAATGCAATGTCAATACCCATCTCTTATCCCCTTGACTCCAGTCCTTTCTACATCACCCCATATATCTTGTTATTTTCCTTTCTCTCTACCTTCGCAACTGTCTTCACACGTGTGTTCCCATCCTTCTCTTGTCCTTTCTCTGACACCCCCGTAACTGGTTCGTCTTTCTCTTCACTCTCCTCCTGTCTAAATTTTGACTCTTATGTAACCCCCTGCGCATCAGTGGCAGTACCCCCTTGCTTGGGATGAAACGATAAAAAAAATTAATTAGTATTTAGGTAGCAAATTAAGTATTTATTTGTTTATAGTTGCAAGAAAAATATTCTTGTTTAAATTAGAGTTTATTTTAGTTATAGAAACTAATTATTTATAGTGTTTTGTCTAAGCCTAATATGCAATTTTCATTATTGGTATTGTGTGTTGGTGATTTGGTTTTGGTGAGGATATTATTTTCTTTTTGGCTTCATATCTGTTTGGATCGGGTTGTATTTTTTGTGTATTTTTCTGTCTTAAAGGACATTTTGTGGTTGTTATAACGTTCTTTAAACAATGTTTCTTTAGCGCATATGTATTTTTTTCTTCCTGTGTTGATGTTATTTATTACGGTGTTTTATGTTTTTTTGTTGTTAAGTTGACAGTTTACATTCTTTCGGAAGTTATATTTATAGATGATATTTTGTTTGTTGTTATTTTTTTTTATTGGTTTTGTTGAGTATATTTTACTGTGTTTGATAATTAATTTCACCATCTTATTAATTCAGCTATATATATATATATATATATATATATATATATATATTTCATTATTATTGCAAAATGTTAAAGAGCCAACACGCTGACAAGAGCTTTTATAACTGGTAGTAACGTTTAATATCTGATAGTAAAAAGAATGAACTGAGCCGACGCTGCTTCGTTATTGTTGTCTCTCTCTTTCTCTCTCTCTCAGCATAACAGGAGCAATATATATATATATATATATATAAGTTTATAAAGGAAAACTCAACACGTCATATCATTTATAAACTATAGCTCATTTCAATGAGTTTAATTAGCTCATATCATCAGACCTTACAATATATCCTCCATCTGGTACAAAATTTCTGCCGGAATGAGTCTTTCCTTAAAATGAAGAGAGGGATAACATTAAAAATAATAATAATAAACATAAAATTACAAACAAACAAATAAATTACAATAAATATAAGGGGGAAGAGGAGAGGGAAAGAAAAGAAAAGAGGAAAGAGGGAAGAAAGAAATAGAGTCCAGTTCCAAATAATGGCGTTGTATCCGTCTGAAGTTGTTCAGACCGTCTTGAAAGGGTTTGACCTCTGAAAAAAACTACTTCCTTTGACTCTGGTGTCTTTTTGACCCCATTAGGTCAACCTACTTATACTAACTTCTCTCCACATATACATATGTGTACATTCCTACATATACTTGCAATGTGATTTTGCTTATGTTTACATATCCACTTTTTTTCTTTTCACTTTTTGGGTCTTAGCCTTCCCATACTCGCACATATATACGCTTCATAAGCATAGGCTTTCCGCGCGCCTACGTAGTGCTGTATATATATGCACACACATATCAATGCTAAATAAATTTGTCTTATTCTCAATCCCGCATGTACTTCTATATACACAAGATATATATGAGATAATTAAGTATATATTTATGCCCATATACTAAATACAATTATATATACAATATATATATATATATATATATATATATATATATATACGTACACAAACATGGCCGCATATACACGCACACATCCATATATATAAGTTATAATTTATATAAGTGTACTAGTAGTTTTTCCTGTCCCCATGTATAAGGACTCTGTATAAAGACCCTATGCGTTTGTGTACGTTTAATTTCCAAATGAAGTGGTAATATTCTTTTTTTCTTTTTTAATTCATAATAAATATTACTTGTTTATATCTATTTATACCATTTTACTTCATTTGGGTTGTTGATTTATCCATATATGGGTAGGAAATCGTTACACTAGGGAAGATATAGTTCGAGCATGTATAATTGATTTTATCTAAAGTTGACATTCCTCGACTCTAATTAGGTGATCCCACACGATGGAAAAATATATATTTTACCTAATTAAGTTTGCCCTTACCTATGAAGTACACATCTAGTTGGGTGCCCCATTTTACGTACCATAATGCATATAATAATACATAAAAAATAATACATAAAACATAATACATATGAACTTACACAAGTTTTCTAGGAGCATGCATGAGTTTAGGTGGACCCCTTATTATGAGAGACATATCTCACCTCATACTTGGATGCCTCTCTTCCCATGGCAAATGTTTATATCGAAGTCAATATATTGAGAATTTTTCATTACATAGTTCATCTTAGGATATTTCCTTCAGATTTAGGCATACTAATCATAATATAAAGTCATTTATCGAGCTCTCTATATGGATTTACCAATTAATATTTTATATTAAGGTAATCTTGTTGGATTATCTCCACCGTTTACGGAATGACATATATATATATATATATATATATATATATATATATACCACGTCGGAATACTGAATGGTCCTTATAATTATAATTAATGTATATGTTCAATATACTTAAAATATTTATTCCTTTCACAATATTATATATTTATAATAATATGAAATTAATATGTTTTATATCTGAATATATTTATAATTTATTATATATACTATACATTATATATTGAGTGTATCGGGGCATAATGAATGTCTATTGTGTTTAATTATGAGCCGTTCTAAACATCAGTCCGGCTAGCTTTATTGAAATGTCAGTCAGTTAAGTGCCATACGTGAAACACGCTTGGCCGGTCATGTCTCGAAAGAGACATGACTGACTGGGCAGAAGATTATCCGCAGTAGGTTGCCATTGCTTTCTACGGTAGACTGGTTGCCAGCCAAGGCTATAGAACCCAACCTGTCCTGTTATTTAACCCATAACTAGAAGGAAGAGACGGATTAATACCTTTCCCAAGGGTATTCGCGCGTAAGTGAATGCAATGAATTCAACTGGTATTCGAACTCGGCTCCCCGATTTCTTGTTCCGAGTCGATATCCACTGCCCCACAACGCACATCCTACTGAAATGTAAAAATCCATACAAAGGATTATCCCATCCGACCTATGGTTTCACGAATACCAAACCACTTTTTTTATAAGCGTTTCACCCCGAGCAAGGCATTTCACTGCCACGACTGCGCAGGGGGCTACATAGAGTGGAGAAAGGATGGTTAAATATAGGAAATGTCAGAGGGTAGGGTTGGGTAGATGAGAGTGTTGGGAGAATAATTGGAAGTTAGTGTGATAGGAGGTGTTATTGATCCTACATTTAAACACCTGGAGATTGTAGCCGTCAGGAAAGCAGACACGTGGAAGGAAATTCCACAGGCGGAAAGCGCGAGGAAAGAAGCTGTTGGAGTAGAAATTAAGGTTACATCTTATTTGTTTAACTGTAAAAGGGTGGGATCCAGCTGCCAATCTAGTATCTCGTGCAAATTCGTGCTTAGGCGGCACCAATGATCCAAGTTTATCGGAGCAGAAGCCATGAAAGTACTTGTAGAAGAGGCACAGGGAAGACACATCATGCTGGTGAGAGAGTGGTTGCAGCCGGTCTGCCAAGTCAGTATCAACTACGTTACAGATTCTCCTTTGTATTTTGTCAAGAAGCCCAAGGAGAGTAGCAGGGGCACCCGACCAGATGTGGCAGCAGTATTCAATACATGGGCGGATGGTAGATTTGTATATGTGCAGGATAGATTCAGGCGGGAAAAACTTCCGGGTCCTGCACAGAGAGCCGACTTTCATAGCGGCAGATTTGGCAATGGATTCGATATAGTCATTCCATTTGAAGTCCGCCGAAAGTGTTTTACTCTCTGGGAGGCAAGCCTGTTCCACTTAACAAACTAATTACTTTCTACCTTCCTAGCAAATATAGTATTATCTCCACGAATGAATTTATACAGATTCTCCATGCCGTAAAACCTAACAATCAAATAATTGCATCTTTGGATGTTCAAAATTTATTCACTAATGTTCCTGTCCATGAAACGATTGACATCACTATCCGTGATGCATACAATTATGCTATTCTCCCACCAATCGATATTAAACCCACTATATTAAAAAGAATATTATTAGCATGCACCACATAAGTACCCTTTCCTGACCCCTTAGGTAACATTTATACTCAAATAGATGGTATTGCGATGGGATCTCCTTGAGGTACCCTCGTTTCAAATTATTATATGGCACATTTAGAAAATAAAATAACTAATAACAACAATAAACCCTCTACATATGTAAGATACATAGATGACATTTTCATTTTAGTTAAGAATATTGATGAAATTACACAGCTTAAAAACAAATTTGAAAGTCACTCCGTCCTTAAATTTACATTAGAACTTAATATTAATAACAAAATCCCATTCCTTGATGTATTCATTAATTCTAGCACACATAGATTTACTACTTCTCTATATAGGAAACCAACTAGCATAAAATCATGTCTTCTTAATTATGACAATCAATGCCCCCAATGATATAAGTTAGCTGTTATAAAAAACTTAATTCAACGCACACAAATGATATCTTCTTCCAAATCCATATTCTATAAAGAATTATACAACATCAAGCAAACACTTGTCCATAATGTATTTCCTAACTCCGTCATTGATCAACAAATTAAAATGTTTATCAACAAACTTAACAATAGCTCTAACAATATTGATAATATTAATAATAATAGTGTACGTCTAAATAAACATAACACTATTAACTTTTACTATTGCAACCAAATACATAATAATTACAAACAAGATGAAAAAACTCTCAAAAACATAATACGTATAAATTCTAAGCCAATAAATAATAATAATCAAATTAAGCTCATCATATATTATAAAAAACTTAAAACAATTGACCTCATAGTCTCTAATAACTCTACAACCACACAACTAAATCCTCTACAAAAAACCAATGTATCGTATCAATTTACATGCCCATTCAGAGATTGCATCTCTGGTACTAATAATAAACCCACTACATATGTTAGTTTTACTACAACCACGCTCTCCCGTAGACTTACCTGTCACCTTTCTGATCAGAGTTCAATTAAACAACATTTCTTAGAAAAACAGTCATGTAGATAATATCAGACAGATTTTAGTCAACATTACAATAATTCTTACTCATACACACAGTAAAAAGAACCCTCAGATATTGGAGGCCATCTACATTAAATTAAAATAACACACACTTAATAAAATCACGTTTAAATCTGGTCATAACACATTACATTGCATTTAAATATATGGTTCTGTTAACATTTCGGGCTCTCGCGCGGTGTGATGTCATAGAACTGCATTACAAATTTACGAGCTGCGTTTGCTATTTGGTGATTGTTATCGTTGCTTAGTAAAGTTTTATGTCAGCACAAGATAAAATAGTCTTTGATGGTGGATGCTTTTGTGTTAACGCCCTTGTAACTTCTCTGAAGATGGCTCATATGAGCCGAAAGCTTAGAACCAGCTTAATAAAAAAATTAACCAAATGTTGGAGAATTTTTGTCCTTATTTTCACCGGAAATTAAAGCCTAAATACGATGTTTAGAACGGCTCATGATTAAACATAATAGACAGTCATTATCTCTTATATTTAACTCTACATTATATATATTATGTGTATATATTATATATAATAAATATAATTTTAATAGAATATATATAGTAATGAACTTAATCACAGTAAGTCAACACTAATAATAACAGACTAAATATCCGAAAATAATGCTAAGTAACTGTAATATGAAACGTCTTCTAACCCTCCTTCTACAATACAATATAATTTTAATACAATATATATATATATATATATATAAAATGCATATGTATATATGTATATTGTATATATATATATATATATATATATATATATATATAGAATACAATATAATTTTAATACAATATATATATATATATAAAATACATATATATATATATTGTATATATATATATATATATATATTTATACAATACAATATAATTTTAATACAATATAAATATATATATATATTGTATTAAAATTATATTTATTATACATAATATATATATTGTATTAAAATTATATGCAATATAACATTAAAGATACACTGTTTACTTCTCACTTGTCGTGCTATTTTTTGTCTCGAGTGTCCTTTCTTTATTTTTTCAAATAAAAACGAACGTTTTGTTTTGAAATATCGATTGAAAAGGCCAATATTAAAAAAAAATGGATTTTTAAGTTACAAAAACTTAAAATAGACTTCGTTTTATTTTCAGTATGACCTTTTGAAACAGTTTATTTTTCAAGCCGAATCTGCTATTCAATTACTCTTTCACATTCCAATCTATGAACAAGAATGTTACTACGATCTTTGCACGCGTTTCTGTAGCATCTACCCTGTATATTCGTATATAAATCTATTTCGTGTACAGTGAAATAATTGAAATTTTTTTTTTTCATGTAGCTACTGTATAATGCCACCCGAGCTTCTGTACAATGCTATTAGGTCAACCATCGTCAAATATTGTGTGTGTGCTTAGGGTGACCTTTTGCTTACGCACGTGCGTGCAAAGTTTATTTGAAAGATTGCATTAGATATTAGTATTGTAAAGCCATGTTCTTATATACTGCTGTGGAACTCCCTTCCGTATACTTGCTTTCCTGACAGCTACAATCAAAAGGAATTTAAATGCAATGTCAATTCCCATCTCTTATCCGCTTGACTCCAGTCTTTCCATTGTTCTTTCTACATCACCCCGTGTATCTTGTTCTTTTCCTTTCTCACTCTACCTTCGCAACTGTCATTGCACCTGTATTTTCATCCTTCTCTTACCCTTTCTCTGACACCCCCTGTAACTGGTTCGTCTTTTTCTTCGCTGTCCTCTTGCTTAAACTTTTACTCTCTTTTGTAGCCCCCCCCCCCCAACTGCGCATCAGTGCTTTGGGATGAAACCATTAAAAAATAAATAAAATACTGCTTTTAGAAAAGCCATTTAACGGTCATTAACATTAGTTCTTCAGTAAACCCCGGAGTCTCGGGTCACAAGCAAATTTATTTGCGAAACAAACACCTTTATCCAAACCTCTTTATGTGCCGTATTTCTCCCAGGACGTAGGCAATTATGGCTCTCCACAGATTATTATCTATGTACCTATTAATAAATTCTCACTGTTATGTGATTTGTTTTGTCAAGCACAGTATGATTGTTCTCTGTATCACTTGCCTTCAATCTGTCATGTGAGGATCAGATTTTCTAAGTCATCTTTCCTCATGAGTTATAGGAATTTCAGCTACTTTACTTGATGTTCAGGATAAGATTCTTTTTTGTTTCCCTGCTATTTAAAATTTTGAGCACATATTTGGTGTAATTTTTTCCGGCATAATATGGATCTTTTTGATAATAAACTACATTCAACAGTAAAACTTCTGATTGGGAAGTTTTGAGGAGCCCAGAACTAACTCTTAACTGGTGTTGTTACTAGTTTACCCTTGACCCGGGATGACAGCATCTGTTAGAGTCTCAGAGATGGACAAATAGTGAAACCCACAAACTGAGTTCAAAACATTATAAAAGTATAAAATACACATATGACGTTTCGGCCGTGGTACGCTCAGACCTTCTTCAGGACCTGCCTATGTTTCTGAGTTGAGATATTGCAACTATTTTGTTTGGACTGTTGTCCACACCTTTGATGCTATATTCACGTGCTTTCGGTCGTTGTTCGCTTCGGCTTCCTTCAAAAGTTCTCTATATTTCTGAGATGAAGTATTGTAATTATTTACACTATTTACAATATATGTAACATATTATATTCGTAACATTCGTAATATTAGACATTCGTCCTATTCTTTGTTGCGATATTCAGGTCCTTTCAGTCGTTGCTCGCTTTGGCTTCTTTCAAGATCTTTCTATATTTCTGAGATGGAGTATGGTAACGATTTACAGTATTTACATTGTTCGGACTGTTGTCCTAATCTTTATTGCCATATTCATGTCCTTTCATTCGTTGTTCGCTTCGGCCTCCTTCAAGATCTCTCTATATTTCTGAGATGGAGTATTGTAACGATTTACAGTATTTACATTGTTCGGACTGTTGTCCTAATCTTTATTGCCATATTCACGTCCTTTCAATCCTTGTTCGCATCGGCCTCCTTCAAGATCTCTATATATTTCTGAGATGGAGTATTGTAACGATTTACAGTATTTACATTGTTCGGACTGTTGTCCTAATCTTTATTGCCATATTCATGTCCTTTCAATCCTTGTTCGCATCGGCCTCCCTCAAAGTCTCTCTAATTTTCTCATATGTACGTTAGCTGGAGAAACAAGAACATGAATATTCATCTATATTTCTCTGGTTGTAACTATTTGCACTATGGATATTATTCGGACTTTTGTCCTTTGTTGCCATATTTACGATGTTAACGACTAATATACGCTTCGGCCTCCTTCAAGATCTCTGTATATTTCTGAGTTGAGGTATTTTTACTATTTACATTATTTACATTGCTTGGGCTGTTGTCCTCGTCTTTATTGTAATATTCACAATGTTTCGGCCGTTGTATCCTCCGGCCTCCTTTAGCATTTGTGTATATTTCTGAGATAAGCCATTGTAACTATTGATGCAACTTACATCCTTTGAACTTTTGCCCTTATATTTGTTCTCATATTTAAACGTTTAGATCACGCGCTTTTTAATTGGTGGTACTTGCCACAGTGGTGCTAAGCTTAATGAAGTTCTGCAACCATAACCTGATTGACCCCTAGCAATTTAAAATGGACCCACTTCTCCCGCTTTCCTATTTTGTTTAGCATTAATATTCATGTTTTTTTAACAAACAATCAAACAGCCATTTTGTACTTGGATCGCCATCTAAAACTCACTGCCATTTATTGCCAGCCATTCACCTGCCTCTTTATTCGAGAGAAGATAAAAAGATTTATTGCTACCCTTCCTTGCATTATCTTTCTGGGTTGCCCTAACCCCCTTCCTTAGCACTGTCATGTCCAACCTAATTCTTCTTTTGACTAATCCACTTCTTTATTTTGAATTTTTTTTTCTTGCACTTTCCCATCTATCGGAGACGAGAAACGCCATTGACAAACATTTTAAGACGTGTTCTTGGCAGTTTTAAGTCGAACTGTGGGGAAATGGTCGTTTTGGTTTAAGCTCCAGTGACGCCAAAAATTGTCAGAGACGTTGTTATTCTTTATTTCATTTTTCTTTCTTTCTTTCTTTCTTTCTTTCTTTCTTTCTTTCTTTCTTTCTTTCTTTCTTATGACGTCTTTTGTAAATAACTTAATCACTTTGTTTCTCATCTAGCTTTCTTTCTTTCACTTCAGTTTATTTCTATTCTTTCTTTCTTTCTTTCTTTCTTTCTTTCTTTCCCACTTCTTTTTTTCTTCCTTTTTCATTGCTTCTTTTTTTTCCAGTCTGTTTTTAAATCTTTCTTTCCTCACTTTTTAAATAACCTCATCACTTTGTTTCTCATCCAGCTTTCTTTCTTTCGCTTCAGTTTATTTATATTCTTTCTTTTTTTCTTTTTTCTTTCTTTCTTTCTTTCTTTCTTTCTTTCTTTCTTTCTTTCGTTTTTTCTTTCTTTCAGAAAATATATTTTCCTTCCCATTATTCTTGATTTAATCTCTTTATCCATTCAAATGTACTTTTTTTCCTTCCTATCAATCTTTATTCTATATTTTTTCTTCATTCAAACATTTTATATTTTCAAATTCGCTTTCCGTTTACTCTTTCTATCATGGCTTCCACACAGATATTTTTAATTTTTTTCTTTTTTTTATATCCTGTTTTTACTGTCTTCATTATTTTTTATTCATTCATTTATTGTTTTTTATTGATGTACTTTTTCTGTTTCTTTTTATCATTTTTCTGTTTCTTTTATCATTTTTTACTTCCTTCCTGTTTTTGTTTTTTCATTTTTCTTTCTTTCTTTGTTTTTTCCATTTTTTCTTTATTATCCTGTTTTTGAATTTTTGATTATTTTTATTTCTTGTTTCATTCTTTTTCTTCTAACTTTTTTTTACACTTTCAATATTTTTCTTTTTTTCTTTCTTTTTTATTCTGTTTTTAAATTTTTCATTATTTTCCCTTATTTATTTTCTTTCTTTACTTCTTCTTCTTCTTTATGTTTGCTATTCTTTCTTTCTTTCTTTCTTTCTTATGTTTCATTTTTTGATTGCCTCTTTTCTTCCAGGCTTTTACAACTTTCTTTCTTTCTTTCTTTCTTTTAGAAAATAATATACCTTTTCCTTTCTATCATTCTTTATTCTATCTCTTTTCTCGTTCAAATGTATTTTTTCCTTCCCATTATTCATTATTCAATCTTTTTTCTCCATTCAAATTTTTATATTTTCAAATTCGCTTTCCGTTTACATTTACCATCATGGTTTCCACAAAGTTTTTTTTTTTAAATTTATTGTCTTTCATTCATTTTTCTTCCACTTTTAATAACGTCCGTAAGAGTTAAAGTTGCTAAGTAAATTCGGCTAAATAAATTACCAAATGCACATAAAATTTGATTCGTCCAGTTCTGTAAAATGACAGAAAATTATTTGACAAGTGCATAAAAACAAACTCCCTGAAGTGCGCATTTGTGTCACCGAGAGAGCAACTAAACTTTTTCTTTTGAATGTTATTTCGTGTGTGAATTTTCTCTCTCTCTCTCTCTCTCTCTCTCAGTATAAATATATGCAATAGGTTGCGATGGATAAATTGTCGTCTATATAACGCCCAAATTTTTTTTTTAATCGTTTCAATGCGGTAACACCACTAATGCGAGGAGGGCTACATAAGAGAAAAAGATTAGAGAGAAAGAGAGTAAAGAGAAAGACAAACCAGTTAAAGCGGTTGTCAGAGAAGGGAGCAAGAGAAGGATGGGAATACAGGTGCCATGACAGTTGCAAAGTTAGAGAGAAAGGAAAAGATAAACGGGGTGATGTAGAAAGAACTGGAGTCAAGTGAGTAACAAATGGATATTGACATTGTTTTTAAATTCCTAGAGGTTGTAGCCGTCATGGAAGTAAAATATGGAAGAGAGTTTCACAGGCAGGAAGTGCGAGAAAAGAAGCTGGTGAAGTAGAATATTTGATCTAACTGTGAATGGCTGAATTTCTAACCCTAACCCAGTTTCCAGTTTGGTTGCACGAGTAAACTCATGTGGCAGGGGCACCAATGACTTATGTTCGTCAGAGCAGAAGCCATGAAAATATTTATAGAACAGACGGAGGGAAGCCACATCCCGCCGTAAGAAAGTGGCTGGAGTCGAGACGCCAAGTCGGTACTTATTACATAACAGATTATTCCTTGGAGCCTGTCGAGAACACTGAGATGAACAGCGGAGGCGCCTGACCATATATGACAGCAGTATTCCATGCACGGACGGATAGTTGATTTGTATATGTGCAAGATGTATTCAGGGGGAAAAAATCTCCTGGCCCGACACAGTGACCCCACCTTCCTAGCATTGGATTTAGCAATTGACTCAATGTATTGGTTCCACTTGAAATCGAAAGATAAGGTAAGGCCGAGGAAATGGAGGGTATTGCTATCAAGGAGACTCGCTTGGTCTATGCTTATGGGAGGCAGGAGAGGATGCCTGTGATGATTGACAGACAGCAGCTTCGTCTTAGACGCATTGAAATTTACAAGTCACTTCTTTCCCCAGTCCACCACATCGTAGTGTCAACAAATGTAAACATACAATGTTACAGATAATCTCGAAGATTAACGAAATGGTTTTAACAACCTACAGATTGAAATCATTTGTTAGAAAATTATTTTTAATTATTTTTTGACTTCTTTTAGACTGTGGTATCATTCATGGTTGAGTGGTCGCCAGATCAATTGATGGCTTCCCCTATGTTGATAGAGGTCGTAGGTTCGAATCCTGCCGAATGACACACATTTTCGTAACACAAATTTAACTTAATTATTCAGACCTGTAGAAATTAATATATATATATACTGTTTGATTATAAACAGAATATCTATTTAAATACGAGTATCGATCAAAAATAATGTTCAAACATATATATATATATATATATATATATACAACGATTTTTATTATAAAAAGTAGATATCAATTGGATGTCTAGCCACACTGATGAGTTGTGGCACAGCAAAACAGGCTTATATATGGATGACTATATATATATATATATATATATATATATATATATATGTATATATATATATACATGTATATATATATATATATATACAGATATATATATATATATATACATATATAGATATATATATATATATATATTGTGTGTATTTTGGCAGCATTTTTTCATTAATGCAGGTTTCATTGAATAAGATAGACAAGTTTTGTCTATTAATTTTGTGTAGGATCCATTCATACCGTCTGATATACTTGATGGTGATGTCGTTAAAAGACAACAAAAAATCACAATAATTGTTGATTTTTTTTATCGGGTCTAAGCTTTCGGCTCACATAAGCCATTACCAAAGAGTAAATATTAACACGCAGTAAACATAGAACATTTAAGTTATTAACAATAAAGAGAATTGAATTGAAAATATGTCCATCTCTACCGTGGCGGATGGCCGAAGACAGTGACAAAATAGTGGCGTTGTGGTCCCTGGTCTGATTACAGACATTTGAGTACGTTATTGGAAATATCAATATATATATTAAACATGTTGTAATAAACGATAGAGACAACTTAGTTTTGCAGATTTTCTTTTTTATTTTATTTTATTTTTTCAGATAATATGGAATATTGTTGATGTTTAAAATCTGATAATTCCCGCCTCAATGTAATCACATATTTTCGCGCTTGCACGAGATTACATTATTACTTTGAAATTTTTTTAAAGGTTTATTTAGTTCTTTAAAAATGTCGTCACACATTTTCTGCTACAAAGCAATTGTTGATATTTAAATCTGTAAAACTGTACATTTGACCCTGTTGATGAACGATAACGTTCAAAAGTACTCGGTTAACCTATGGACAATATTTACATGAATATAATTTGGAAATAAAAAGTTTCATTAGAAAATATGAGAAAATACAAAAGAAAATCTGCAAGATTAAGTTGTCTCCTCTATGTTTTTAAAAAGAACAGATGCTGCTAAAATATACGTACTTACTATATATATATATATATATATATATATATATATATATATATATAGTAGAAAGCTTGCTGGTGGCATAAACGTGATAAGAATTTACGAAAGTAAAAGTTTCACCGAGATAAAACTGATTATCAAAAGCTTAATATTAAGACGATTTCGGTTTTCTTCTGTATTCGTCATAATAAGAATAACGCCATCCCTACTCATAAGTAGAGTACCATGAAGCACTTGTCAACCAGCAGACCAGTGTTGAATATTCATTGGATTAAATAAAAGAGAATAGCCATAGATAGAGAAATACAGGGTAGATAGATAGATAGATAGATAGATAGATAGGAACAGATTTAGATAGATAGATAAATAGATAGTTAGAAAAGAATATACTTAGATAGATAGATAGATAGATAGATAGATAGATAGATAGATAGATACAGACTTATATATATATACCGTATATATACTGTAAGTACAACCAGCTCACTAAAAAAATTGAAATTGAAACACTCTATCAAAGCATCACTAAACTACAAGACGAAAAACTTATAACAACTAAACCCGAACTAAAAGACCTACTTAATGCCGAGGCACTCAAGGATCGCCATGATAAAACCCTAAGCTCCTCAAAAATTCTATTCAAACAACTAAAAAGTGCTGCGCACAAACTACGCAACCGCCCCCCACATAATTGTAAAAAAAGCCGACAAGACTAACAATTTTGTCGTACTTAACAAATCAGATTACAACACAAAACTCAGCCACATACTCCATGACCACACAAAATTCAAAAAACTTAACAAGAACCCGACACACCAACTAAAATCTAAACTTAATAAACTCATTAGCGCCAACAAACTCCCCAAAATTATCGGCGATGACAAACCTGGCTACATATACGGAAACATAAAAACGCACAAACCTAATTATCCTCTCCGCCCTATCATATCCTAAATTCCTACTCCTGTATACCATCTAACTAAACATATTAACCAGCTTATCACACCCTACCTCCAGAGTAAATACAGAATTAAGTCAACTCTAGAGGCAATCCAAATCCTCAAGAGCGAACAACCCAATAATGAAATCCTAGCTTCACTTGATGTCGAAAACCTATTCACTAACGTACCCGTTAGCGAAACTATCGACATAATTATAAGGAATGTCTACAATAATCCTGCATTACCCCCACTCAAAATTAATCCCAACATCTTAAGAAAAATCCTACTAGCTTGTACTACCGAAGTCCCTTTTGTCGACCCAAACAACACTATATATATACAACGTGACGGCGTTTCCATGGGTTCAGTACTCGGTCCGACATTTAGCAATTTCTACATGTCGAACCTCGAGTATACTACCTTTACAAAATTAAAAAAAAAACATCAATATACCTTAGATCCGTTGATGATATCCTACTATTAATTAAAAGTACTGATGAAATCCTACAACTTCAAAAACAGTTTCAGGATAACTCAGTCCTAAAATTCACCTATGAACTCAGCAATGACAACAAAATTCCTTTCCTCGATATACTAATCAACACTAATGGCAATAAGTTCACTATCTCACCATATAAAAAACCCACTAACAAAAATCCCTCCACACTTAATTATATTAGCTAATGCCCCCACTATTACAAATTAGCAATCATAAAAAATCTACTACATTGTGCAAAAACCAATTCGTCTACAAAACATATCTTCCACAGTGAACTAAAAAACATAAAACACACACTCATCAACAATAATTTCCTAATTACATAGTTGATGAACAAATACATTTCCTTAAAAACCTTAACACGGAAAAAACAACACTTGATAATAGCCCAATCAATCCCAAACATATCAATCTCTTATATCGTAGCCAAATGCACTCCAACTACCAACTAGACGAAAATATCCTAAAAAAAAACCATAAACATTAAGATCTTTCCGACAGACCCCAACAAAAGAATTAAATTTATCATATACTACGCTAAATCCACAACATCCAACTCAATCGTCCGCAACGACTCCTCCCCCACCGTTAGCGATTTGCAAAAAAACAATGTAGTGTATAAATTCAAATACCCCTTTCGAGAATGTATCTCTAACA
>JBBBDQ010000782.1:1310000-1322500 GCA_037127315.1 Ascarosepion bandense | reverse complement strand
CTTTGCTAATTCGCCTTCGGATGTCTATTCCGCACTTTCCATCCCATGTTAGAACACTTCCTAGGGATTTAAATTTTTGTACTTGCTTGATCCTAGTATCCCCTATATGCATTTAGTATTTTGGGCTGCACTTTTTGCTGATGGCCATGCATTCAGTTTTCTTGCTGTTTATTTGTAGTCCTTTTTTGTCACTCTCCTCAGCTACCTTCTGTAGGAGGTCTTGTAGTTTCCTTTCTGTGTCTGCTATCATCTTCATACCTAATGTTGTTCAAATTGTGACCTCCGATAACAAATCCTGGTGTAGCATCAATAGTCCTCAAAATAAACATCAGATTTCCGTTTTAATTGCATGCGGAAATCATAGCACTCCACCGAGACATACTTTTCAGAACGAATGTTTCCCGTTTTGAATTAAAATTGAAATCCAGTCAGGGAAGTAACTGAAAGTAAATGCTAGACGGTAATAATTAGAGAGAGTTTGCTTTCTTTTTTTCCAGGTATTTATATCGATGAGCTTATATGGGCGAACATTTATTTATCTCACACTAATTGCCGTTAACTGAAAACACGAGTAAACTCATATGACATTTCAACATTTCTGGAGCTTCGCCGAAAGTATAGAAAGTTCGAATTATTGAAATATATATTAAGACCTTGAATTATTAGAACAGCGTAGTTTCAGATGGTAACGCTTCTATAAGAAAGTACTATATGCAAGCTTTACATGTAATTTTGCCCAAGGGTAAACACCTTTAATAATTAGTTCGAACTCTTGTTCTCATCTTGGTTAGTATAGGTGTTATATGTTGGGGAGTAGTTTTCGCACTGGCGGTAATAATCGTGCTATGTCGGTTGCTAATCGACTTAACGCACCCAAAATGTTAGGAACTTGGTAATCTTCCGCTGTAAGCTGACTCATTAGTATTCGGCTAACTACCGACTAATATCAACTGCCTTAGTCAAACTATGTCCAAACTGGAACTAACAGTTCTTCTGAACTCCAACAGAACTTTAAGAAACTCTCTAGAACCTCTACGACTTTCTAAGAACCTCCCAAGAACTCAATATTTATTGTACGAAAAATACAACTGTGGCACGAGGCCGACTTAGGGGTGGAAATTCAAGTCGGTCTTCAGTACCTATCCTGTACCCTGCCAATCCGACTCACGACCCAAAGATTTTTTTTTTTTAATCATTTCACCCCGAGCAAGGCGGAAACGCCACCGATGTGCAGGGGGTTACATAAATGTAAAAAGATTAATTAGAAAAGAGTGAGGAGTACAAGCTAGTTAGAAAGGAACAATAGAAAGCTGAGAAAGAAGGTGCGATGACAGATACATAGGAGGAGAGAAAGGGAAGGTTATACAGGGGAGGGGAGAGAGCTAGAGGCCAGTGGTTAGTAGATGAGTATTAACTTTGCATTTAAATTTCTGGAGGTTGTAGCCGTCAGGAAAGCAAGAATACGCGTCGTCTATATCACCATTCGAGCCGTCGCTAGCAGCAACAGAAACACCATTTGATTAACTCCCGAAAACAGGGCAACACATTGTCAAAGGCGTATGCACAATCAATGAGCACTAGCTCACGCGGCGTGATACGAGCAGTCAACTCGCCGACACGGTCCCATAGAGGGTGAACCCGAGAACAAGGGTACAAGGCGTGCGAAACTTCTTCATTAATCCAAGGTCACAGCGTTAACAATCAAGCAAATCCGCCAGGTCCCATATGAAGGCCGCATCATTGAGAGGCAACCTATTCTGAGCCAATCGCCAGGTAAGTGAAAACTCAGAGTTGTTGAGATATTCGGCACCTGGCGCCCAAGACCAATAAGAGCGATACTCCTTCTCCGACATGCCGAGCACTTCGCGTAGTGTATCCTTTGCAACACCCGCCACTAATCCTTGATGGAGGACTGTCGAGAGAGGTCACTGGACCGAGGAATGGCCATCAGGGCCGCCAGATATTAGAGGAAAATCTCGATCACTCCCGAGGTTTACGGCACCGTCTCGAGACCGGCGGAGTGATAGTAAGGCTAGGGAACATGTCCCTCACTATCCCCGTTAGCAACGCGTCTTCGAATAACGCACGTCTGAGAAAAACCACCCTTGATGCGAACTTGTGACTCGCCAAGTGCGGCATTCCCAAACCCCCCTGAGACGGACGTTGGTAACAGACACGTTTGTCGACGTGATGTTTGCGTCCTCTTCACAGAAAGGAGAATAGCAAACTTTCGATCGCCTTCTCACGCCGTTCACAAAGTGGAAGTACAGATAGCCGGTAAAGGATAATGGGAAAGACGTATGTAACACACACCTCAGCCAAACTTTTTAAGGACAAATTACTTCGATGCCAAATCTCGACCGACGCAACGACCTTTGCCTGTACATCAGACCAATTTTTCTCCAATTTGAGGTCGGGCTCAAACCACACTCCAAGAATGCGGACAGGGCCGTCCGTCCAGTCAAAGGGCCAGCCGTATTTCTTAACAAGAATTCTGTGTGCGTTAGCTGCAGATTTCTTTTGAATAAATTAGTGCAGTAAAATTACCCACAAATACACGTTTTTTTTGTACGAAATCCGACATGTTTAACGCCATGAAAAACAAAGATGTTTACGATATTTATTTAATTGTGAAATTAATAATTTTCAATAATCTTGGAATTATTTCGAACTTTTGTTCTCATCTTGGTTGATATAGGTGTTATAATAGACACAATGTTTCGACCAGGTACCCTTTGGTCATGATCAGTGTTATGGTGAAACACATCTATTCTTCTGATAATGAACTCTCTCTTCTATATGAATAAGATATAACAGGAAGCTAACTGGAGAAGTTCTTGGGAAGTTCTTCGGAGTTCTTAGAAGTTCTAGAAAGTTCTTTAGAGTTCTATTGGAGTTCAGGAGAGCTACTAAGGCAGTTGATATTAGTTGGCAGTCAGCCGAATACTAAGGAGTCAGCTTACAGTTGAAGATTACCAAGTTCCTAAAATTTTGGGTGCGTTAAGTCGATTAGCAACCGACATAGCACGATTATTATCTTCAGTGCGAAAACTACTCCACAACCATCAGGTGTCCATAGATTGGCTGATGTGGAATATCTCGTGGATTATTGCAAACTATCCTGTGAAATCATTTATTGTTCTTTGATGTTGGAATTTGATTCGTCACTACCAAGTCCAAGGATCGACCACTAGATGATAATAACACATATATAACCAACTACTATACTATTAGACTTGGTAGTGATGAACAATTCTGTTACACATATAAAAAAATCCATGCTCGACAATGGCAAAAAAGTATAGCTGAAAGCCCTAGGGTAAACAATATATTTGGTCAATTTTTCTATAACTTATCCCCTCAAAAGAAAAAAATCATAAGATCACATGAAAGATTACATAAAAACCATAACAATAATACCTAGTCTATCATTTTTAATTAAGCATGCCTTAAAGAGAGATTGCTGTCCAAATATAGAATATATATATAGACATAGAGGATGCGAAGGTATTTGAGGAGAGATTTCTACTTACACAAACATGACTCTTAAAAACAAATAATGATATCTTTTTACTGAAAAAGTTGCGAGGATAAGAATACACGTTGTTTGGATATTTTATTCGGTAAAATGTCCTTCGGCTTCGATAACAATTATAACATATAAAATAACATATAAAATTATAACATATAAGAGAACATATAAAATTATAACATATAAGATAATATATAAAATGTCCTTCGGCTTCGATAACAATTATAACATATAAAATAACATATAAAATTATAACATATAAGATAACATATAAAATTATAACATATAAGATAACATATAAAATGTCCTTCGGCTTCGATAACAATTATAACATATAAAATAACATATAAAATAATAACATATAAGATAACATATAAAATGTCCTTCGGCTTCGATAACAATTATAACATATAAAATAACATATAAAATTATAACATATAAGATAACATATAAAATTATAACATATAAGATAACATATAAAATGTCCATCGGCTTCGATAACAATTATAACATATAAAATAACATATAAAATTATAACATATAAGATAACATATAAAATTATAACATATAAGATAACATATAAAATGTCCTTCGGCTTCGATAACAATTATAACATATAAAATAACATATAAAATTATAACATATAAGATAACATATAAAATTATAACATATAAGATAACATATAAAATGTCCTTCGGCTTCGATAACAATTATAACATATAAAATAACATATAAAATAATAACATATAAGATAACATATAAAATGTCCTTCGGCTTCGATAACAATTATAACATATAAAATAACATATAAAATTATAACATATAAGATAACATATAAAATTATAACATATAAGATAACATATAAAATGTCCATCGGCTTCGATAACAATTATAACATATAAAATAACATATAAAATTATAACATATAAAATAACATATAAAATTATAACATATAAGATAACATATAAAATGTCCTTCGGCTTCGATAACAATTATAACATATAAAATAACATATAAAATTATAACATATAAAATAACATATAAAATTATAACATATAAAATAACATATAAAATGTCCTTCGGCTTCGATAACAATTATAACATATAAAATAACATATAAAATTATAACATATAAAATTATAACATATAAGATAACATATAAAATGTCCTTCGGCTTCGATAACAATTATAACATATAAAATAACATATAAAATTATAACATATAAAATAACATATAAAATTATAACATATAAGATAACATATAAAATGTCCTTCGGCATCGATAACAATTTCTATGCGAGGTATGAATCGTCTACATGCCAGGATCAAGAGGTCCTTGTTTATATTGGACATTACCCTGACTTTGGAGAATTTTAGGGATTCTTAAGTGTTATGAGGGTGCTCATTAATCTCAATGACGCTCCTTACATATTAGCTCAATGGATTGAGATCTGGGGAGCTAGAAGACAAAATGTTAAACGTTAAGTGATCTTCTGAAAAGAACCAAAAACTCTTTCTCTGCTGTATGTTTAAGTTTATTTAGGAGCCTGTTAGATCTGATTAAGTGATTTTCCTTTACCTCTTCTGACATAAAATGACCTTTTCTCATCACATAAGACTTGTATCGGATGTCTTCGGGGACAACATTTCAGATTGTTCTTTTGCAATCGACCTCATCGATCGTCTGGTATTTCTGTCATTGATCTGTTGTACTCGCCGAATTAATTCAGGCATTATAATGGTATCAGTGCGCCTGGAATGGCCAGACATTTCCATCTTTTACCACTAACTCTTTGAGAAATTTTTAAACGAAGGATCTAGCGATTTTGAAACATTGTGCTATTTTTAGATTTCTATGTTCAGCCTTTATAAACACGATGACTGAGTGCCTCTTTATATCTTGTGTAATCTGTAGGATCTGTTATGGTGCCCTTCTACGAAGAATGAACTCTTCCTTTTTGTATATATAATTACTTGCATGACTTGCGCAGTATATTTATTGTTGGACTCTCTGTCTTTGGGCAGAGATTAATAAACCAGTCGAGACTCCGCCGAAGGGCAGAGTCTCGTCTGAGGAAAATTAGATAATAAATTTTGCCTGGGCTATATGGTCCGGATTGCCCACACTGAAAAAGGCCTTGTGCCACATTTTGTCTTAAGTGGGGAGGCAACTAAATACTGTTAAGGACGACAGCTAGTACGCAGTTAAAGCCAGCTACCATTCAGGCAATAAGCAGCGTAACTGTACCATTCGGACTTACATTGTTCTGTTTACTCGTTACTAACACTTACGTTGTATATATGCTCTTGTTATACTAATACACTGTTTTGAATCTACTTTTTGTGTTCCGTATCTTACTTCCGGTCAAACCGATCACTAACAATAAATTTGCGAGAAAGATTTGCGACAAAGATTCTGTCATTGATTAGTCTGAAATATAGACAATGTAAAGTCAAATAATATGCTGTTCAAGTAAGAATAGCATATGTCCTCGAATACATTAGGCAACCTGTATATATTCTGAAAAGTAGATAATCTCAAAATACCAGAGCTGGTCAAACCTTATCCTTCCTAAAAGTGTTTATCAAGTTATGGTGTTTTTTTAAGCGTACCTTAGATGTGGGACAAAACATAAAGTATAGGAAACCCAGTGAGGATCGCCCTCATTAATCAGCTGCAATTGATTTGGTAAGACAATATTACTAACAGTTTTACCAAGCTGAGATGCCCTTATGTCTAGGGGACGCTTAGATCTGGCATAAGGACAAAAAATAGGTCACACAGTGAGGATCGATTGCAATACTCAGTAGTAATTGATCTAACAAGACATTGCTAACTATTACACTATAACGAGGTGGCCTTTTTTTTCTAAGCGTGGTTTGCTGTGGCACAAGGCCGAAAATATGCGGCACCAACCTGTATTTGTCAAGCTATGATCGATTGAAATTACTAAAACCTCACAAACGTACAGGGAGTCCCTAAAAGCTGAAAAACTCATGAACTATATTTTTTTACATCCAGAGCTTAAAGATGTTTTTGTCGAAAGAAGAAAGAATTGACTTCCTTTTTGATGATAAAGGAGAAGGTGTACTCAATAAAAATTACCGATGCCACGCACTTGATTGAACGCAGAAAGACAGAATGTGCAAAATTAGATGGCAAATGTTGCGTAATTGCATAGAGTTGAAATGAATCATTGAAAACCAATCAACTGGATGTGCGTTATGGTGCAGTGGATATCGGCTCGGAACGAGAAATCAGGGAGCCAAGTTCGAATTCCAGTTGAATCGTTCAGTCGGTAATGAATTAGAACACGCTAACTACTGGCGTATGAATACATGGCGTGGTCTCCTTCTCCCGAGCGCCCACATTTCAGAAGTAGAATCGCCAACCGACGCCAATTCGGTCGGATGTCTAACCGTACTGATACAGCGAAACAGATCTGTCAGCGAATGATTATATATATATATATATATATATATATATATATATATATATATATATATAAGAAAGATTATGGCAGACACGTTATTTCATGGTAAATCAAAAGTATATCCTTAATTTTTCTTATATTTGCTTTATATGTATTTATATACATATATGTTTAGAGCTCTATGTACAAAATACTCCTTTGGATTCTTCTATATCTACACCGCATGCTGATATATATATATATATATATATATATATATATATATATAACGGAAATTTAAGAAACTAGCATTAGACGACATATTTGTATTTGTATTTTTATTTTTTTAATGTTTTATTTTTAATCATTTTATATATGATGACGAAGTAAAATATCGAAACAGATAAATTTCCGTGTAGCAATATAAATTGTATTAAATTTTAATAAAACACAAATTTCATTATATTATGTTTCACAATATTTGTTGTTTTTTTAAAAAAAAGCCGAAGAACTTGGAATTCTAAAAATGTTGGTTCTCTTCAAATATATATATATATATATATATATATATATATATATATATTGTGTGTATTTTGGCAGCATTTTTTCATTAATGCAGGTTTCATTGAATAATATAGACAAGTTTTGTCTATTAATTTTGTGTAGGATCCGTTCATACCGTCTGATATACTTGATGGTGATGTCGTTAAAAGACAACAAAAAATCACAGTATTTGTTGAATTTTTTATCGGGTCTAAGCTTTCGGCTCACATAAGCCATTATCAAAGAGTAAATAATAACACACAGTAAACATAGAACATTTAAGCTATTAACAATAAAGATAATTGAATTGAAAATATAAGTCCATCCCTACCGTGGCGGATGGCCGAAGACAGTGACAAAATAGTGGTGTTGTGGTCCCTGGTCTGATTACAGACATTTGAGTACGTTGTTGGAAATATCGAAATTGATTGTATTCAAACCAGGTTTAAACAGTTTAAACCTGGTTTGAATACAATCAATTTCGATGTTCTATGTTTACTGTGTGTTATTATTTACTCTTTGATAATGGCTTATGTGAGCCGAAAGCTTAGACCCGATAAAAAATTCAACAAATACTGTGATTTTTTGTTGTCTTTTAACGACATCACCATCAAGTATATCAGACGGTATGAACGGATCCTACACAAAATTAATAGACAAAACTTGTCTATATTATTCAATGAAACCTGCATATATATATATATATATATATATATATATATATATATATATATATATAATTCCAAGTGAAGAGGACTCGAGATTTTTTATATTTTGTGTGCTCTGGCATTTATTTTATTATAAACAGTGCTCAATATAATGAGTATTAACACACACACACACACACAATAAACTCACACACAAAAACACCCACATATATTCACAGTAAACCGAAAGTATTTGTCATTTAAATGTAAATCGTGTGCACAACCACACCATCATTGCCTGATGATGAGAATTAATCTCGAAACATAAAAAATTCAATGTAGAAATTACATAACCGTATAATTATATATATATATATATATATATATATATATATATATATATATATAGATAGATAGATAGATAGATTAATGCCATAACTTACAGACAGCTTTAACAAGACACTCTTTTTTTAAACATTATCTATACGAAGTGACTTTCTCGTTTTATAAGATACAATTCAGTCGAACTAACACAAATTTTGCCATACTTTGCCTAATTTAAAAAAAATTACTGATCCCCCAACTTCAAATAGCGTTAATAAAAAATACCAAAATATTAAAACAATTTAAATCAGCAACCGATAAGAGCATTCTTCTCTCGAATAAAGATAGGAAGGCATCAAATCATGAAGAACTTTACCCCTAAATGGCTACAATATGTGTGTAAAAGTGTATTCATCTGGATTCAATCAGTCAGTTAAGTGCCATAAGCGATCATGTCTCAAAGAGGCATGACTGACTGGGACGGATTTTTCCGCAGTATATTGCCCTTAATTTCTGCAGTAGACTGGTGGCCAATCAAGCACAATCTGGTCTACTATTTAACCCGTACTGGAATGGAAGAGACGGATTAATACCTTTCCCAAGAGTATTTGTGCGTAAGTGAATGCGAGGAATTCAACTGGAATTTTCACTAAGCTCTCCTATTTCTCGTTCCGCTTCGAGATCCTTCTTCTTCTTCAAATGCCGTGTCCCTTCAGGACGTAGGCGATCATGGACTTCCACTTGGCTCTGTCTCTTGCCGCCCTCAATCAAACAACTTGGTATCAATCTTGGTATCAATAATTTTTCTCTTGGTATCACTCCGTTCCGTCAACCATTTGCTCAGATCTAACAGGTACATCTCACACTTCTTTCTCCTGTTTCTACTTCAATTTATCCGACCAGTGAGTATCAAGTTCTCTGGGCCTTCCTTTCTCATTATGTGTCCGAGGAACCTCATTTATATCTTCCTGATATCAGTTTTCTTCTCGTTTGCATACTTTTCATTGAACACGTAATCTGTCCATGGTATCCTCAGCATCCTCCTGTAAAACCACATTTCTGCTGCCTCAAGCCTCTCCTTAATCTTTGATGAGATCGTCTAGCATTTATTTCCATACAGAAGGACAGATATCTTATAGCAATCCAGTACTCTTTTCTTTGTTTCTAATGAGATTTTTATGTCTTTCAATACTCTGGTTAGCTTCTGAAATGTGTCTTTGGCAATGCCAATGCTTCTTTGGATCTCCGTGTCACATTTTCCATCCTCTGTCAAAACATTTCCCAGATATTTGAATTTTTTACTTGTTTTATTTTAGATTCTCTAACTTGCAGTTGGCATATTGGTCTCCTCTTTTTGCTGATGACCATGCATTCAGTTTTCTTGAGGTTTATGCTCAGTCCGTTTTTTTTTCACTTTCTTTTGTTAACTTCTGTAGAAGGCTCTGCATTTTCCTTTCCGTGTAAAATCTTAATTCAACGAGTGATGAGCGAGGAGAAAGAATCCAGGAATACGTCAAGACCGTGGAGTCTAGTTATGAAAGCAGGTGGAACCCAAAAAAGGTGGAACCCCAAAAAGGTGGATTTATACTGCCGGTGTCTGCAAGGAGACAGTCCCGAGGTAAGACATTCACATGAGGTAGCAAGGAGTTGTTTGACTTTTTCAGTACCTCAAATTCTAGTTTGTCATAAATATCTACCATAAGATGTCTTAAACATGCGATAGGTTAATACGTTTCCCAAGCTTCATTGCGCATAAGCGATGGCAACGATTTCAACTGGAATTTGAACGGCTCTACAATTTCTCGTTCCAAACCGATATCCATGGCACCACAACGCACATAGAAATATGGGGAGAAAAAATTGCTTAAAACTACAACGACGAGGATGTTGTGGAGAGCTATGATCATACACGTCCTTTTCGGATACCTTATATAAAAATAGAAGAATTTTATTCAGTCTGGTCTGGAAATGTGGTTTCTAATTGGTTAACCATTTCATCAACAAAATAGGTTAGATTTTGCTTGGCTTCAACGATGTGTGTCAGACATTAAATCGACCGTGACGTATGTCCAGTCGTATTTGTTTCTGTTTGTCTTTTCTCTTTATTCTTTCCTTTCATTTCCTCTTTTTTTATTTATTTATTTCTTTTTTCTTTCTTTCTCTAGTTTATATTTTTATTTTCTTTATTTTTCTCTATCAAAATTTTCTTTCATTTTAATCTGTTTTTCGTGTTTTCCTTGCTTAATTTTTTTACGCTTTATTTCGTTTTCTTTCTTTCTTTTACTTATTTTATTTCTCTTCCCTTTTGATTTGATGTTCTTTCTTTTTTCTTTCTTTTATATATTTTTCTTTCTGTTCCTCTGTTTTTTCTTTCCTTCCTTCCTTTGTTCTTTCTTTCTTTCTTTTTTCAGTTTCCTTTTGATTTGAATTTCTTTCTTTTATTTATTTTTCATTCAGATTCCTTTCGCTTTTCTTTCCTTCCTTTTTCTTATTTTCCCTTTTTTTCTCACTCTTTTTTCTTTCGCTTATTTTCCTGATTCCTTTTCCTTCCTTCCTTCCTTCCTTCCTTCCTTCCTTCCTTCCTTCCTTCCTTCCTTCCTTCCTTCCTTCATTTCCAATTTTCTTTTCTTTTTCTTTTTTCTCTTTTCCACCCAAAGCAAATTTTATTTGATGGCACACCGGCTAATTGCGATAATTAAGCTCTTGTCAAAAATTCCCGAAGGAAAAATAGAACAAAAACAAATCCATATTTCAATTTCGCTTTTTTTTTCTTTCTCAAATCCAAATCTAAAACTTTTCAACGATTATTAGAGGCAGAAAACTTATTTTCCTGTCTTGCGTTTGCTTCGAGACAACTATTAGATGATTCAGAAAAGAAAGCGGATGAAGCGGGGAAAAAAGAGAGAGAAAAATATAATTGCAGGACAGAAATAAAAAAAATATGTTAAAAGTTGAAAGATGGGGTCGTTCTTGTATCGTAACGGAAAGAAACGTTTCTTACTTCTGGCTAGAGAAGTTCGAAATGGCGTCAGTAGAGACACACGCGTGTAGAAAGGCACACGCACGTACAAGGTGATAAAGCGAGTGGGAGCTGAGAGTGTAAGAGCACGAGAAACTGAGTGACTGTGGCAGAAATAAAAAGCGAGTGAAAGAGATTTTTATAGAAAGAGAGAGAGAGAGAGATACAGCAAAAGGCATACGGAGAGAAAAAAACAGAGAGACGTGAAAGGAAGATAAATATATATATATCGAGAAACATAGTGAGAGTGTAAGAAATATAAAGCGAGTGAAAATGATATGTATAGAGGGAGTAAGACAAAGAGGCAGTAAGAGGCCCACGAAGATAAAAATAGGAGAGACTTGAGAACGAGAGAGACATTTGTAGCCAGAAACAAAGTAAGTGCGTGAGAAATACAAAACGAATGAAAGCAGTATACATAGCAGGAATAAGAGAGAGAGAGAGAGAGAGAGAGAGAGAGAGAGAGAGAGAGAGAGTGGTGTAAGAAGCCTTTCGAAGATAAAAAGATACGTGAGAGGGCGAGAGACATTTATGGCAAAAAATAGCGAAAGTGCGTGAGAAATACAAGGGAAAACGATATATATATATATATATATATATATATATATATATATATATTTAATAATTTCACCCCAAGCAAAGCATTCCACTGCCACTATTGCGCAGGGGGTTACATAGGGGAAGGTAAAGAGAAAGAGTGGTTAGAGACAGGAAATGTCAGAAGGAGGGTGATAGACAGGTAAGGATACTGATGTTGAGGGGATGGGCAGATGGGAAGAGTGTTTGAGAGAATGGATGCGAGTTAGTGTGTTAGGAGGTGTCTATTGACCTTACATTTAAACTCCTGGAGATTGTAGCTGTCGGAGAAGCAATATGAAAGAGAGAGAGAGAGAGAGAGAGAGAGAGAGAGAGAGAGAGAGAGAGAGAGAGAGAGATGGTGTAAGAGGCCTACGAATATAAAAAGGGAAATACGTGAGAGGGAGAGACTTTTAGAGCGAGACTATGTGCGTTAGACATACAAA